>JAOQIF010000193.1:0-109138 GCA_026260285.1 Colletotrichum sansevieriae | reverse complement strand
AAGGTGGATAATATACTTCCTACCTTTAGAAAGAAACTTAGGCTTATTAGCTAGCTTTTAGCAAATATTCGCTAGTATATTACTAAGCTTAAAGGAACTATAGCTATTATAAGAACTTATACCCGAGCTATCTAGCGAAGCATATAAGAACCTTACTAGAGGGCTAGCTCTAAAGTTAAGTGATCCTTACCCTCAAGTTAGCACCACCTTATGATAGGTACTAATAAGCTACTGTATATAAGTATATATATTAGTACTATTACCCGTACGAAAGCATATGCAGGTGCTACGCCGACTGCTCCACGAGAGAATAGCAATAGGCTAGAGGACTTAGGGGGAGCTGGGGTTATTATACCGGAATAGTATATCCTATGTGCTATAATAAGGGAGCTTATTTAGGATAAAATAGCTTATATATTATAACTAGGTATAGATCTCGAATAGATAGTTAGAGGACTATAAGCTAAAGACCCCTTCTATAGAGATATTATAGCTAAAGTTTGCTAGGATACTAGGGAATGCTAAGGATACTAAGTTAATAAGAATAATATCCTTTAGTTTAGAAGAAGACTTATTATCCTAGAAGAGGGATCCCTTTGCTATAAAATCCTAAAGAACTATTATAATACGCCTAGATTAGGGTATATAGAAGTAAATAAGATAGCTAAGCTAATCTTATAAAAGTTTTACTAGCTATATTTAATAGAGGACGTATAGCAATACGTTACTAAGTGCCCGCGCTACTAAAGGGCGCGTATACTATAGTATAAGCTATACGAGCTATTGCAAATACTAGAACTACTAGTATACCTATTCTAATAGATTTCTTTAGACTTCTTAACTAGCTTACTAGAAAGTTACTAAGATAATAGAGTTACTTATAATATAATCCTAGTAATTATATATCGGATAACTAAAGTAGTATAGTTCTTAGTAATAACTAAGCAACTAGATGCTATAGGTTTAGCGAGGATCCTATATTAAGAAATCGAGTGCTAATATAGCATGCTAGAGGTTATTATTAGCAACCGAGATAAACTAATCACTAGCTAGTTCTAGCGAGACTAGACCAAGGCCTGAGATATAGAAGGGCGTATCTCTACTGCATAGTATCTATAGATAGATAGCTAGACTGAAAGAACGTACTAAACCTTAACTATATATCTTATAAAGTTTAGCGAAGGCTCGCGCAACTAATAGGTAATATAATTAGTTAAAGCTAAACTTTTATATAATAATAGCAAATATACTACTATTAGCATATCCCTATTTAAGACCCTTATAGGATACTACCCTCGAATAGTTAACTACTACTTGCTGAATATAAAGATCAGGACCTAAGGGGTTAATAAAAAGCTTAAGAAGCTAATAGAGGTTTGCTAAAGAATAGCTAAGACCTAGCGATATATAACTAAGGTATAAGCTAAGAATATGAATACTAGAAGAAAAGCGTAATTATATAATATTAGAGATATTATAGGACTCTTAATAAAGAACTTCTATTTTGTAAAGGGTTAGCGAAAGCTCGCCCCAAGATTTATTCCTATATTAGTTATAGAAGTTATAAGCTCTAATACCTATAGAGTATAACTCCTAGAGAAGTATAGTAGAGCATATTATATCTTCTCTATTACTCTGCTTAAGCTATAGTATAGCTAAAAGCTTGCTAAGGGGTAGCTCCTAGACCTTAAAGAAGACCCTAAGGAATAGGAAGTCGAGGATATTATATTATAGAGGGAAGTACTAATAAGCCCCCTATATTTAGTTAAATAAAAAGGCTAGCTAGTAGAGTATAATACCTAGGAGCCTGAAGAATACTTAGCAAATACTTTGCGAATCCTTGCTAGATCTAAGAAATAGTAGTATAAGTCGTATCGCAAGTAGGATAACGAGTAGTATAGATTAATAAGAAAAGTTAATTAACTATAAGATAGCTAAAACGCTAAGAGAAGACCCCCCCCCTATAAAAGCAATACAAACCCTATAGGTATCTAACCTTATATTACTATAGATGTCACACGCCTTTTGGTGATGTAGTCGGCTATCACGTGGTATTCCACGTGACCACGGTTAGGCTCAACGCCTATCCTTTAAGTAGGAGACTTCTAGCAGATAAGCTTAGAAGGCTTAGCTATTATAGAATATATTACGATATACCTATAATTACCTATTATACTATTTGTTATTATTTACGCTTATATTGCTCTTTTCCTTATTTCACTCGCAGTCTTAGCGACCCCTACTATAGCCCTAGGCTAGTAGGAAGACTATAATATCTAATAGTATAACCCGACCTATTCTTTTTCCTTATCTAAGACCTCCCTTATATTGCGAAAATTCGTAACGAGGTAGAGGACTTAGACTTAATCTTAAAACCCCCTCCTAAAAGCATTTATATACTAAAAGAAAGGAAGTTAAAGAAGTTAAAGAAATAGAGGTCTTAACTATCGACTTATATAGCTAACTATTCGAGTTTAATATTAAATTAGCATAGTAATCCCTCTCTTATAGAGGAATATTATAATATAGGAGATATAGCTAGAATCGGATACTATAATGAGGCTCGCAGGCTCTATAGTTTCTAGTAGGCTTACGAGGACTATAACTTTACCCTTAGCCTTAGTAAATGATTTTATAACTAAATAGCAAACCTTGCTTCTCTCGAATAGGATAATAACTATATACCCTATATAGATATTATTAATATAGGCTAGAAGGCGAAAGCTAATCTATATTATTACTAGATACTCGAGCCTAATAACTATATAACTATATTAATTAGTATTATTAACGCGATTACAGCTATAAGGGATACTCTAGTAATAGTAGTACTTTTTATACCCCTATTTAGAGAAGAAAGCCTTCATAGAGCTAGCGAGAGAATCACCCTTCTGCCCCCGAGAGACGAAAGAGTTATAACTCCTATCTAGTCTAGCTAGTTAGATATTAAACCCCTAGGACCTCTTATTAAGGCAAGAGCTATAGTAGATAATATTTATAATAGGAGCGGAAAAAACCCCGAACTATAAGTTATAGCACTAGAAGATATTATTATAGGATTATTAGAGTGAAAAATCTATAGAATATTGCAAATTCTTTACGATACTACTATAAGTCTGCTAAAGTAGGATATATTAGTAGAGAGGACCTAGCCGCCTTAGTAGAATTTAGTACTATTACTAATATTTTCACTATTACCCTAGGAGCCCTATCTAGAGCTGCTATCCTAGGGTCTCGAGGCTTTACTCCTTTGAGTATTTAGCTAGCTCGAGGCTAATACTAGGGCGCTATAGCCTATAGGAACTCGATAAGAAGGTAGATTTGCCTAATAGTATAGTATTTTTTAGCTAGATACTAATAAGAAGTATAATATAGAGCCTGTCTTTTATAACTAGGATATTCTATATTATAAGGAGATAGATCTATAGATCTCTAGCCTAGATGCTAAAACTACTAGCCTAGCTATAGCTTTAGAGATTATATAGAATTAGAGCTCTCTACTATAAGGGAAAGCACTTAGCTAGTAGGAATACTAACTCGAGCTAATTAAATAATAGAACTACCTCTGCATAGGATATTACGCCCTATGCAATACTATTAGGAGACGTTTTATACTAACCTAATAGGAGTCTATCTAATAGATTGCTATATATAGGTTTACTATAGAAGACCTTAAGGGGGATAGAGATATTTATAACTTTACTTAAAACTATTTTAAATATAGTAGAGCGTAGATAGGACTAATATCTATAGTTAGCTAGCTATTAATAATCTTCTATAACGCAATCGACCTAGAGCTTTAGCGATTCCTAGACGAACTAATAGCTAGCAATACTCTCGAGGATTACCTCAATATAGCTAAGAAAAAACGCAAAGCAGTTTAGTATAGACTCTAGGCGCTAATTAGCGTTAACAATATATATCAGAAGAGTCCGACGATGTAATATAGACTAATAATAAAGGACGATAGACTAACTAAGAATTCTAATGAGATAATCGTAATAATCTGCAACTCTAATAACGTTATTAACCTTAGTAACGTTTCTAGCGCTCTAATAACTATTAAAACTAGAAAGATCGCTACCTATAGAACTAGCTATAGAGAAACCTAGGTTTTCAATATTATATAAAATATAATAGACTAGGCTAGACGGACTCAGATGCCTATTATATATAGGAGGATTATAATAACGACTATAATATTAATAACCTCGTCGATAGTAGCTATATCCTAATAGATATATAGGAAGTCCCCCACGATTCAGCTGCCCTATTAGAGCAACTGCATAAAGAGGAAACAGCGGGCTAGATAACGGACGTTGTAGTTATAGCGAGAAGCATGCTAGCGATCTCCCTAACTGCTTTAGTTATAGACTCTGCTATATACTATATTAATAATATAATAAACTTCGCAGGTCTCGTTGCAATTCCCCTAGCAAATAACGCATAGGTATTACTTAAGAAAAACTAAATTATTAACGCCTAGGTAAAACTAGTGAAACGAATAATACTAGCTAAATAGATATATCTCTGCCTTAATATAAAAAGCGATAATATAGCTAGCCTAGAGGAAGTCTATATCGATATAGGTGCCTTAATAACTCTAGTCGATAGGAATTAGGTATTATGCTTTGCGTAGAATCCCACGTTTCAAATGATAGAACTATAGAGGATAAATATAGTAGACTTAACCTTTTAGGTAATAGAGCAGGTTATATTAGACTTCTATATCCTAGGCACTATTAGTAACGTGGAGATTAATAGCCACGTTATTATTATAGCTAGAGTTATAAATACCCTCGGAGCGAATCTTCTATTAGGAATACTATTCTATAAAGATTATAAGCTAGTTATAGACTTTAACAAGGGTATAGTTAAGTTCTGCTTAGTATATAGAATGCAGTATCTAGTCTAGTTTAGGAGATAGCACCTAGTAACTAGACGAGTTAATAACGCCTATACCGTAGTTATTCCCCTGCAGAGTAACGCATTTATTATAACTAGCTTTATCGACCTCCCTAAGTTAAGCTAGCAAGGCTCTAATACTTAGCAGTTTTAATCTAGTTATATTAGCATAGTTAATATAATAGTTATAGCAGATAACCCTAAGCTCATCCTCATGCGAAATATAATAGATAGGCTAATAATAATCCTAAGAGGATAGCAGCTAGGTTATATTATTCTAATAGAAATAGAGGAGACTACTAACCTCGTTAACTATATAGATATTATCACCCTCGTAGGAGGAGAATCAAACTCGCGCTAGTTCTTATAATATGAATTCGATAGGGCTATAGGTAATATAGCAGCTAGTGCGTAGTTTATAACCCCGCTTGCTAAATCTAGCCTAGGACTACTTCGTTAAGCGGATAATATTCTATCTTATAGAATATCTAAGCTAAAAGATATCCTAGTTATATATAGCAAGGATAGAGTTAAGATCTGCAATTAGGATATAGTTTTTACTAGAAGACTTAAGGAAATCCTCGATAACTAAGACGTTTACTATAATAAGGGGATTATACCTATGCCGGATAACTAATATATATATATTAAGCTCGTTAAAGGGTAGTAAAACTAGAAGGCTATAGTAAAGCCTTACCCCCTTAGCGCTAAAGACCTCGAGGTTATTAAGAATATCTATAGTAAGATGTATACTAATAGCAAGATAGTATAGGGTGATAGGCTAATCCTAGTTATCTATCCGCTCTTCGTTATATAGCGAGTAGTTAATAGTATAAAAAAAGGCAGGGTTATTATTAACCTTCGCCCTCTTAACCGAATCACTATCCCAGATATATACCCGCTTCCTAACTAAGACGATATAATAGATACCCTTAGAGGGAAGAAACGCATAACGATATTTAACGCTACTAGGTTCTTCTACTAACTGCTAATTTACTTGAGATACTATAATAGGATAGTAGTAATAAGTCCCTGCGGTATTGAGGTTTCTAATATTATCCTTATAGGATTTAAGAACTTACTAGCCTATGCCTAGCGTTTTATAGACCGCCTCCTATATAACTATTAGCACTTTGCTCGAGTATATATCAACGATATTATTATTTTCAGTAATAGTAACGAGGACTATCTCTAGTACGTCGATATTATTCTTAAGCTCTTTGAGAATAACCGCCTTTATATTAGACCTAAGAAATCCTTTATAGGGTTTCCTAAAGTAAGACTCCTTAGCTATATTATAAATACTAATAGTATTAAACGAATAGAGGATAGGATCGTAGCCTTTAAGAACCTCCGCTTCCTAAGAACTCTCTATAATATCGAGAGATACCTCGGAATAGCTAGATAGCTATAATATAATATACCCTAGTATAATATTATTATAACGCTACTATAGAATAAAAAGACCCGTCTTATTGCAAAACTCTATAATAAAAATATACTTCCTAATAGTCTATTAAAAGCAGTTTGAATAAAGAGGGTCTAAAAGGTGTTATTCGAGCTAATACTAAGCGAGCAAGAGGCGTAGAATGCCTTCTAGGAGAATCTCTATAACTAGGTTATAAGATACTACTATAATACAAATAAGCCTATATTTTTTAAGGTTAATACTTGCAAAGGCGGCTTTAGGCTTATAGTATTTTAATTAAGTATCTTATAGAATAGTATTAATATACCTAGCAAAGATATTATATAAATCTATATCTAACTAGTACTTTTTCTATCTAAGGTTATATCGCCCTTAAAAAAGCGATACTTTACTATAGAAGTAGAGGTAGTAGTAGTAGTATAAGCTATAAAGAAGCTCTATAAGCTCGTGTAATTAAATAAGCACCCTATATAGATTCTTATGGATTATATAGCTACGAAGGGAATTCTTATATATACCTCGCTATGGACTATAGACCTTAATAAGGCTAACCTGCGACTTGCGAGTGCTATGAACTACCTATTGCAATTCAACCTTAATATTACCTATATACTAGGGAAGCTTAACGTTATCTCTAACGCCCTCTCGCGCCTGCTATTGCTTATAGCCTTAGGATAAGCTAATAGGTTTGAGGATAGCGACGTCCTCGCAGAAATAACCTATAGCGATAATAACGACGACGATATAGGATTTATAGATATAGTTAACTAGTTAGCTAAGAAGTTATAAGCCTATAGAGCAATAGGGGAGATAACTATAAGCATTTCAGAGGACTTCATCGCTAAGATCGTAGATAACTATACTAATAATATAAGGTATAGCAAAATTCTCAAATAACTCCGATCCTAGCAGAAGGAACTAGGTAAGTAGTAGTTACTATTTAATACTACTACTAAGGAAAATAGCGCCAGAGCCGCCAGAAGAGCCCCAAAATGCTATCGAATAACTCCTTAGAGTCTATTGCTAGAAGGGCTTATCCTTTATATAGCTACGGATAGCATTTAGAGACTCTATATTCCGCGCAAGTTAGTACTTGCGATTCTCCGCCTTAGTTATAATAAAAAACACTACTTTAGTGCGGACTGTATAATAGCAGAAATATCGACTTTTTAGTTTCGTAATAAGAAGTTGCTTATATAACGATATATCGCTTACTATAACTAGTGCAAAGAGAACTAAGTCGACTGCTAAAGGCTACTAGGATAGCTATAACCTATCCCCGTTATAGATATCCCTTATAATACTATTATTATAGACTTCGTTACTAATATGCCTAAGGTGCTATCCCATAGAAGTCCCTATGCCCTGCTAGGTTTCCTGGAGTTAGATATATTAATAATAGTAATATATAAATTCTTAAAAAAGATAATGCTTCTTATAGGATATTCGACCTATAGAATAAAAGAATAGGTAATAATCCTACTCTGCGTATTTTTCCTCTTAGACTAGGGAATTCTATATCGTATTATTAGTAACTAGGATCCTAAGTTTATCTCTATAATATAGCATGCGATATTTAATACCCTTAATATCAGGCTCCTCCTCTTAATAGCATACCACCCCTAGATAGATAGGTAGAGCGAAAGAATAAACTAGATTGCTAAGATTATAATATAGTTCTATACGTTTAAATACCCTAATATCCCGTAGACTAATATACTACCTGCCCTATAGCATAATCTTAATAACTCCCTATCTACTATAATTAGATAATTACTAAATAAGGTTATACTATGAGGGGCTAGCCCGGGTTTGTTTAACTTAGGGGTGCCTTAATTATAGTAATCTAAGCTAAGGAAGGGAAGTTTTCTAGGAAGTTCCCCGTGCGATAGAAAAGCGGATATAGGGCGAATATTAAGCGAGAGCGGTTATCGAGGGCAGAATCCTTAGGGTCTATAGCACTATCTAGATATTAGTAGTAGCATAGCCTATAATACATACCCCTCCTCCCCCCCCTCCCCTAGCTCTTATATAAGTTATAGGTTTAAGCACGGGCTAAGGGCTAGTCTAGAGCGACGTTAATCCAGGCTACTAGCTGCTCTATACCCTACTAGTAATAATTATAATAATATGATTTTTCACGCCCCTAGTTTGCTTCCTCTTTTTTCCTCCTCTTATTAACCTATACTAGAGTAAGTTAACTAATTAATTATAGTATTATTTTAGCTAATAACTCGTCGTTTTAGTAGCGTTTTTAGCATGCCCTCGGTTTATATTAGTATAAGTTTATTATATCTAAACCCCTATTAATTGCTAACTCGTGCAGATCTAATTAATCTAATTTTCTCCGCCTCTATAATAGCGCCCCCTATAAGTTACTACCCGCTCTTTTCCTATTATTTTACTATAATTAACCCTATATAGCCCCTCCCTAACTCTAATAAGGAGATAAAGTCTCCTCCTCCTATTAAGGGCTAGCCCTCTGATTACTCTACCTCTACTAGCCTCTCTAACTATAAGGAGGCTGCTCCTAATAACTTCGATCTCGTAGATAATCCCCTCTACGCCCTAGCTAGCTAGGAGCTATATAAGTATCTTAACCGCTCCTTTCCTATATATCCTATCGCCTAGGAGCCCCTTATAGTATATATTCTTCTACTTATTTAGCATTTTTCTAACGTTCTACTAGGGTCTCTACTTATACTAGCTCGTCTTTAGTAGCATCCCCTAGGATAAGACCTAGGGGCCTCTTTATAAGGTTCCTTGCCTAAAGTATATATCTACTATAGCTAAGGCTAAGAAGCCTAGTAATATTATAGCTTATTATAACGTTATTAAGCGAGGTATACTATCCTATTGCCTTTTAATTATTATAAGACTAACTATATTATAGGTAATATTATCCGTTATATCTACTATTCTAACGAGGCTATTAAGTCTGCTTATATTAATATAGGTATTACTTCCCTACTATTCCTTCTCTATAGAGCTAATATTCTACTAGAGCAACCCTAGTATAGTTTGCTACTAAGAGGAGTTTACTTCTCTTAGCTAAGACTGCCTTACTTGCTATAGCCTTGATAAGAGGACCTCGGTAAGACTCCGCTATTCCTATGTTTCAGGGTTATTATTAATAGTTATAGCTCCCTATATAGATCGAGGCTTATATAGAACTCCTTCGCGCTACTTCTATTTAGAACTATAAGGTCTATGCCTATATTATTATAAAGTATGCTACTAAAGCTGCTATTAAGTCGGATACCTCCCCTACGCCCTCTACTAGTTCTCTAGCTATTCCTATCCTTAGTACCTCTATTATTACTACTACCCTACTTTCCCTCCTAGTTAAGCCTAATAAGATATAGCTATACTACCTCGCTTAGGCTTACCTAGATATAGCTAAGGTCCTCTATAAGGTTCGTCTTATTCCTGCTTTTCTTCTATTTCTAATAGTCTAACCCCTTTTCTTAGCTTGCTAATACTACTATTACTACTTATAAAGAGTAGGATAAGTAAGGGGTTATCTTCCTAGGTCTATAGTTTCTACTCGCCTACTATCTGCCTGCCTTCTGCTTGCCTAGGGCCTGCCTAGGTCCCGTTCTGCCTCTTTATAGCCTTAAGCTATAATAAAGCCTCCTATTTCTACTTACTCCTCTAATTATAAATTGCCTAGCTACTATCCCTCTATCCTGCCCCTACTTATTAACTACTACTTAGCTTATAGCATAGTATACTAGGGGTTATTATTATTCTTATCTATTAGGCTATACTTTTCTTTATACTTATCTACTGCTTAGTTATCTTAGAGTAATTATAGGGGCTCCTAAGTAGGCTAACTATACTCTATCTATTTAACTAATAACTCGCAATACCTGCCCCTACCTATGCGTTTCTAGCGCGCAGCTAGAACAGACTTAACTTCCTATTTATCCTCTCTATCTTTAAAAATCAGGAGTAGTTAGGGATTATTAACTTCTTAGCCTAGGAGGGGGTTATTTATAGTATAGTATAGCAGGCTAATATGAAATCGGTTATAGACCTTGCCTAGAACGTTTAACTTAACTATAGTTAGTAAGATTACTCTAGTTACTTTATACTTTAGGTATAGCTAGTCTAACTTCCTATAGGGTCTTTCTATATGGAAGTTAGCTAGCAATAGCTAGACCTTATCGCCTACTTCGTAGCGTTCTACTAGTATCCTTTTATTATTTGCTAATTATTCCATAGTCTATTGGGCTATAGCAATAGCTACTTAGGCTAACTCTATAGTTAACTTTAGTTTACTAACGAACTTATTAGCAGCTAACTCGTATGAGGTTAATAGCTCTAGCGCGGGCTATACTACTAGTACTAGGTTGATATAGTATCTATAGGTAAAAAAGAATAAGCTTACTCCTATCATAGCTATATTATAGCTATTAATCGCTAGTTAAACGGAGGGTAAGTGAACCTCCTAGTTATCCTAGGCGAAGTTAACTATTATCCGCAGGACTGCCTAGATCTCCTAATTAAAACGTTCTATTACTCTATCTATCTATAGGTAAAAGGCGGTGCTTAAACGTTATTCGATCTTTATGAGCATATAGAACTATCGCTAGAACCGACTCGTCTAGTTACTACCCCTATTACTAATAATTAACTTCGGTATACTATAGAATTAGTAGTAGCAGTTTATAAAGCGTTCTATGCACGTTTCTACGTCTATCGAAGGTATCCCTTCTAGGGTTATTATCTTAGAGAGCCTATTAACTATTACCTAAAGGTATCTTAACCCTATTTTCACTATATATAGGAGGTCTGTAATAAAATCCATAGTAAGATCGTAATATAGCTATTCTGCTACTAGTAAGGGTTAAAGAAGCCTGCGTTTCGCTTATTGCTAAATTATTCCACGCCTGCAGCTATTGCAGTTTCTCGTGAACTAGCAGACTGCAGAGGACTGCCCTAGCTAGAAGTATTACTAGGCTAGGATAGCTAGGGTGTTATTCTAACTAGGGTAGCTTATTATTACTAAGTTATAGCACTTCTAAATTAACTATATTCGAAGCACGTTCTGGGGGTAGTTTTTATCTATTAACCCTAGTACCTAGATCTAGTCTCTAAATATTAATTAGCTAAGGGCGTTAATACTATACTTAGCAATCTATAGTTTCAGGCCTAGCTAGGGAGGGAAGCTTTAGTTACCCCTTTTTACTATAGAATAAGCCCCTTAGTACTAGTTATCTTCCGCTTAAGCTTCGTTCTATATATATTAAAGGGCTAGATCCTCGAATACTATTATAGCAGGGGCCTTAACTATTGCTATCCTCTTTACCTTACCTAGGGCGGAGTTAGGGATTATCTAGATTACCCTCCCTTTCTCTTATTTATCCTCCTATCCTTTCGGGGCATCCTATTCGTAGCATAAGAGTATATTAGATATAGCTACTAGGCAACTAGGTTAATATTCTAAGTAGAAATTATACCTTAATAACTACTCCGCCTAGTAACTTTAGTATTCTATTAAATATTACTTTTATATAAAGTATTCGAGGCCCTTATAGTTAATAAGGACCTTAAACCTAGGGTAGCTTCTTAGCTTAGTATCCTATATATTTAAATAAGCAATTACTACTAATAGCTCCTTATTATAGATTAGGTAGTTATATTAGGCAGGGGTTAGCCTCTACGAGTAGAAGGCAATAGGATAGCGCTATCCTTATATATCTTCTTAAGTTAGTACCCCCCTTAAAGCGAACCCTGAGTAGTCTATCTTAACTATAATTAGGGCTTATAGGTCGAAGTAATATAGTACTAGTGCGGTTTAGAAGCAGCGTTTGAGCGCCTGGAATATATCCTCTTATTCCTTACCCTAGATAAATAGCGCTCCCTTTTTTATTAGGAGGGTAAGGGGCTCTATAACCCCTGAGTACTCCGATATAAATACTTAATAGTAGTTAGCAAACCCTAGGAAACTTTATAATCCTTTTATTAAAGTAGGTGCTTCCTATTTAATAATTACCCGAACTTTCTCTATATTATAAGTAATACCTTTGCCTGCCTTTAGAATAAATCCTATATACTTTACTATTTTTATAGAGAACTTATACTTCGCTAGGTCGAGGTTAAGACTAGCTTCTTAGAGGGCCTGGAGAACCTTATGCACCTTCTGCTTATAGTCTGCTTAGGAGCTGCTGCTATAGACTAATATATTATTAATATATATTATTACGAAGTTGTTAAGGAACTCCTAGAGCGTGCTATTAATATATTATTTGAATGTTATAGGGGCTCTACTTAATCTAAATAGATAGACTAGCTACTCGAAGAGCCTATATTATATATAAAAGGTAGTCTTTTCCTAGTACCCTTCTACTATATAAATCTTATAAAAGGCAGCTACTATATCTAGTTTAGTATACTACTTCGCTAAACTAACCCTTTAGAGGGTCTCCTAGATTAGGGGTAAGGGGTAGCAGTCTCGCTTAGTAATTATATTTAATACTTAGTAATTATAATAGAACTATAATCCTCCGCTAGGCTTCCTAATAAAAAGTATAGGTATACTAGTAGGAGACTTGCTTGCCTAAATAAAACCCTTATTAAGCAGGTCTATAAGCGTCTTTTTTAATACTAATAACTCCTCCCTAGATATATTATAGAGAGGTCCCTAGGGTAAGGGCGCCTCTTAGCTAGAGGTATCGCGCTTAAGGTAGATTTCGTGATCTATACTAGGATATCTTAGGGGTAGGAGGTATAACTTAGCTAGCTTAAAAAGCTCTACAAATTCATTATAAATATATTATAATAGTTTCCCTATATAATCTTCTAGTTTCTTCGCCTCGAACGCTTTTTTAATATCCCTTAGGCTTACTACCTATATTCCCGCTTCTAGCCTAGATAGCTAGCTCTTGCTAACCCTCTAGCAGATTGCTGCGAATAAGGTAGTATTAAGTTAGCAAGCTTCCTAGATCTCCCTTACTCTCTAGGGTTCTTTCTATCCTTAAAGGGTAATAGTAACCCCTGCCTTCTTATAGTATACCCGCTTCTCTACTATATTATAAATAATATAGTTTTATTCTATCTATAGCTTCCCTAAGAAGAGGTTAATATCTAGTCCTTTTATTATATAAGCGAAGAGTTGCTATATATAGCCTCTAATCTCGAGGTATAATATAGCTACGCCTTTTGCTATAGCTTGAGCTAAGTTATTAGCAAAGCCTTATAATTACTATGCTTAGCGATCGATATATAGTAAATAGAGGCGGTAGGTATACTAGTAGTCTACTATTATATAGATATTATATCTGCAGTCTATTAAAGCGTTAATAAGAGTGCTTTTATTAACTCTAACTACTAATATTATAGAAGGCCTGCTTATACTACGTTCTAACTAGAACTATTCCTAACTAGCCTACTCTTCCTCTATTATCCCTAATACCTAATTTCGCACTAGGGTTATTCGTTTCCTAAGTTAGAAGAGTCTTTTTTACCTTTAACCTCTCTTAAGTCTAAATATATTATTTCCTTAATAGCTTTTACTACTCTAGGACTATCTTTTAACTTCTTAGTCTTCTAGTAGTCCCTTTATAAGTAACCGATCTAGTTATACTTAAAATAGCAGCGCGTTTCCTTATTAGGACCTTTACTTATACCCTTGCGCGAGGCATATACTAAACCCGTTATCCTAGTATCCCTATTTATATTTACTCTAGCAGGTAATGCTCTCGATCTAAATATTATAAGCTAATATAAAGCATTAGGAATGCGATATAATCCCTCTAGCTTCTATATAATATCTTATATAAAGCTAATATATTTAGTATACTTATAGGGGGTCAGGTAGTTAACTAGATAGTTAAGGAGCTTATAAGATAGTACCCTATATAGGTAGTTAATCTAGATGCTATCTAGCTATACTATGCTACCTGCTTCTGTAATAGCGCGTTCGAAGCAGGGTAGGAACGAGGCGAAGGCTTTGTTATGCTTTATTTAAAGCTCTAAGAGTCTTCCGAGAGCCTTGCTTATGATATTAGGGTTGCTATAGGTATAGTCTAGGTATGCTAAGAAGGCGTCTAGCTCGAATAAGCTGTTACTACCCCCTAAGCTATAAGTCAGCCCACCCCATAACCGCGCATACCCCATAACCGCGCAGCGCCCCCGCCCCTCTGCCCACCCAATTTTCCCAACTTCACCACCATATATAATTATCGCTAGAACCTATTTACCCACTATAACACGATAAATTAATATTTTTTAAAATTACTAGTGCATTTGCTATGGCTAAATATACTAAGAGAGATATTATTACTGCGCTAGCTAATATATAACGCGGTATAGCTATTTAGAAGGCTTTATGCGACTAGAAAGTGCCCGAGACGACCCTTTGCAGCTATATTAACGGATCTGGGATGCGATAGGAGGGTCGCGCGCCTATATAGTAGCTTACGCCTGCCTAAGAGAACTACCTAGTTAGCTGGGCTCTCGCCTAGGGCGCCCTCGGTCTTACGCCTACCTATCTATAGCTAAAAGAGCTAGCTTAATGCGTCCTTATTACTAGCAGCGACCTATAACTACTTAGTAAGAACTAGATTAATAGCTTACTACGCTAGAACCCCTCTCTAAAGACCCTATGAGGTAAGGCTATTAAATCCAAGCGGATTATAGCTATTATAACTAAAGTAATACAGGACTACTTCAACCTATATAACCTCCCTTATATAAAGGCTATATTACCCCGGCATTGGTATAATATGGACGAGACCGGCCTTATGGAGGGTAAGGGATCTAATGGGCTAGTATTAGGCTTATCTAGGATGCGAAAGATCTATATTAAGACGCCGGACTCTTATATATAGGTTTCTATAGTTAAATATGTCTTAGCCCTTGGGAAACGACTTCGCCTATTAGTTATTTTTAGTAATAAGATAGTATAGTAAGGCTAGTTCCCTGCTAAATTTAAGGACTTTGATTAATAGTATTTTATAGCTACTGAAACTAGGTAGACGACTAATGCTATTAGCATTAACTGGATTAAAGAGGTCTTTGACCCCTAGACTAAGCCTATAGGTAAGGAGGAGGGGATATAGCGGCTTCTAATCCTCGACGGGCATAGGAGCTATACTATAGTCGAGTTTATATAGCAATGCTATAGTTAGAGGATTTACTTGGTTTTTCTACCTGCTTATTCTAGCTATATTACGCAACCCCTTGACCTCTCTATGTTCGGACCCCTTAAGTTAGCTTATTAACGAAGAGTTAATAATTACTATAACCTTGCTAAAAGTATAACTGCTAGTAAAAGGACCTTCCTCGTCTGCTACGCCCTTGCTAGAGTCGAGGGTATGATAGCGATCTATATACGCGCTGGATTTCGCGCTGCTGGCCTCTACCCCCTCAGCTACGCTAAGGTACTGCTTAGCTAGTAATTGCTATCTAATATAGTAAAAGAGATCGCTAAAGCTATACCTGCTGAAAAGAGGACCTTCGAAAGTAGCTTAAGAACGCCTATAAAGTCGAAGGATCTGAAAGGTGTTGCCCTAACGTAGTTAATCCTGAGGATTACTCCCCGATCCTTCCGATAGTATAGCTAACGATTGCTTTTTACTATAAGCAAAGGCCTAGATCTATAAAATAACGCTATAGCTATAAAAGATAGGCAGATCGTTGAGTTATAAGCTAAGCTAGAGGCCTATATACTATATAAACATAAGGTGGTTACGCCTGATCCTAATAAGCATTTCTATAACATATATGCTATCAAAGCAGCGCAAGAGATAGGTTTAATATTGACTTTTAAGGGGGCGAAAACGGCTAAAGCATAAGAGGCCGAATTCGAATCACTTTAATATACTTTTTTGCTAGCTAGATAGTAATAAATATATGTTTTATTGATTTTGCGTTGTTGCTCACGTTTATGTGGCGCTGCGCGGTTATGGGGTATGCGTGGTTATGGGGTGGGCTGACTTAGAAGGCTAAGACTACTAGCTATACTTTAGGTTCTAGGCAGGAGTTAATAAGGTACTAGGCCTCCTGATTGCTTAGGAAGAAGTCCCGGTCTATCCTGACTTTATTGCGCATCTATTACGCCTATATAGCATACTCGTTGCGGTTTCCTCCGAACTTAGGGGGGTTAGGAAGGGGTTTTATTCACTAAGCACCCCCTGCTCCCTAGGTAGTCTCTAGCTATAGGGATAGTATTAGTAGAGCTAGGGCGTAGCTACCTGCTATATCTCGCTAGAGCTCCGTAGTAGGTTTATTATTAGGCTGCTATATAGTTATTAGGCTATTGAGCTAGTTACTAAGCTTATTAATTGCTATATAAATTACTTCGAACGCTTCCTTGCTTATTAGTAGTACTTCTAGACTAGTTGCTATAAGCGCTACTAGTTCTATTTCCTACCCGCTATCTATTACGCTATATAACTAGCGAGGTAGGTATAGAGAGAGAGCTTAGATATATAAGGGGCTAGCCCGGGTTTATTTAACTTAGGGGTGCCTTAATTATAGTAATCTAAGCTAAGGAAGGGAAGTTTTCTAGGAAGTTCCCCGTGCAATAGAAAAGCGGATATAGGGCGAATATTAAGCAAGAGCAGTTGTCGAGGGCAGAATCCTTAGGGTCTGCAGCACCGTCCAGACGCTAGCAGTGGCGTAGCCCGTAACATATACTCGGATTTAAGCTACGAAATATCCTTAACGTAGTTATATAAATAAGCACCCCGACTAAGAGCCTTACTATCCTTAGGGAGATATATTAGAAGGAGGTACTACTACTTATTAATATAGCAAACGCCTTATATAAGGAGAGATATAATAACTACTATACTAACGTGACTTTTAACGAAGGGGATAAAGTCTAGATATAACTTAGCAAAGGATTCTACCTACTAGGATAATATAATAGCAAATAGACCTCTAAATAGATAGGACCCTTCTGAATTAAGTATATTATTAATCCTCTCGCCTATAAGGTAGATATTCCTAAGTATTAGCAGGTTTACCTAATCCTCTCTATAGCCTAGCTATATAAGCTAGCCTAGGGAGAAGACCCGTTTAACTATAAGACTTAGCTACTAAAGCCTATTAAGGTTAATAGTAGTAAGGAATAGGAACTCGACTATATTATTAAACGAAGAGTCTTATAGAGGAGTTATAAACCTACTATTAAATACCTTATCTAATAGAAAGGCTTTATAGCAAAAGATAATACCTAGGAATAAAAAGACTCCTTATTACCTAATATAAACGATCTTATTAACGAGTATAATGCTAAATTCCCCCTCGACTAGGATACTAAAAGAGCTGCAAGAAGGCGTGCACCTCGTGTATAACTAAATAGTTTTCCCACCCTTTTAATAGGATAAATATATCTACCCTGAATTAATATTAGGATTATAAATTTTCTCTTTATTATTACTATTTTTACTATTAACTACTCTTTCCTCGATCTCTCTATCTTATATTAAAATAAATAAGAAGGAGCGGAGGGTGCTAACTTTTATATGCCTTCCTTACTAACCCCTATTATAAAATTTTTTTTTTCCTTCTATATCTTCCTTCTATTTACTATACCTACCTACTTTTACTTAGGCATACCTATACTTTTTATTTATTTATTTCTCTCCTATATACTAATTATTACTTAATAGACCTCTTCTAATAAGTAATAATATTATCCTAACCTGCTAAATATAGCCTCCTAAACGCTAGCCTAACTAATACTATTATAATAATAGCTTCTAAAGGCAAGGAAGTTACTAATAACTACGAGGTCCTATCCTCTCACCTATCTGATGATAGCAGCAGCTAAGACGAGGGTACTAACCCCTAGAACGATAAGGTGCTTAACCCCGTCTCCCCGCGCTAAGGTAGTAATAACTAAGTTAGTAACTATAGTATTAACCTCAGCACTCCGGTTAAGACTTGTAAGTCTGCTACTAAGAAGAAGAAGTTCCGCAAGGACTATAAGAAGGGCAAATAGGCGGCTAAGAAGAACTTCTTCGCTATAGATGCTAAGACCTAATACGAGGAGGTTATTAATAATAACGCTAATAATATTTAGAATAACGATACCTAGGCTACCGAGCTAGCCCGCGTTATCGCTAGCACCCTAGCTAAAACCATAGCTACTACCCCTCGTAAGACTCCTAAGAAGGGCTACCCTAGCCCTATAGCCTAGCGCTAGCAGATTAATAAGGCAAAGGCTCGTATTAATAACGCCTTTTTATACTACCCCGATACTATCCTTATCGAGGAGATCGAGAAAATCCTCGATAATATTAAGCCTTCTGAGAATATATTTTCTAACTTCTATATTAGATATATCTAGGATACCCTTAAGCAAGCGTATAATGCGTATATTAATAATAATGCCTATAGCAAGCTTCTCCCTAGCTATACCTAGGTCCTTATTATATACTTTTGTAATACCTATAGTTATGCTAATAGAATTATCGCTAGCAACCTTATTATAATAAACTATATCGACCTCCTTTCTATTATACCGCTCGTTAATATTAGTAATATTACTACTACGGACCCGTTAGCCTATAAGGATGCTAAAAACGCTAAGGACCTCGCTAATAAGGCTAAGGGTAACGTTAATACTATTATTAATAGCATCCGATAGGAAATCCTTCCTCGCCTCGATACTATAGAGACTAATATAGCTAATATAGATACTATTAATATTAATACTATTAGCGAGCGTCTCGCTAAACTTAAGAACGACGGTGCGTCTAAGCAGGTAGTTACTAATAAGATTCGCATAGCTATTAATATAGTTAAGACTAAGGAGATCGCAGGCCTTTGCGCTAAGATTGCAAACCTCTATATTATAATTGAGGGTCTCTAGCGCACTAGCAATAAGCGACTCGCGCTGAGTAATGCTAGTAACGATAGCGCTGCTAAGCGCTAGTAGATATCTAAGTTCGATATACTCCTCTGCTAGCGTAATAACTAATTAATAACGCTATAGTGATTTCTAGCGATTAGAATATAAAGAGGGAGAAAAGGGAATATTAAGCATATATATCCTAGATCGATAGTAATAGTAATTAGGATAATTGCTTTTTAAAAAGGGGGTATATATTATACGCCTTTTAGTGATATAGTTAGCTATTACATAGTATTCCATATAACCATAGTTAGGCTTAATACCTATCCTTTAAGTAGGAGACTTCTAGCAGATAAGCTTAGAAGGCTCGGCTATTATAGAATATATCACGATATACCTATAATTGCCTATTACACTATTTATTATTATTCACGCTTATATTGCTCTTTTCCTTATTTCACTCGCAGTCTTAGCGACCCCTACTATAGCCCCAGGCTAGTAGGAAGACTGTGATAATAGAAGTCTACTGCACCTTCGCTAAAGTTCCGCTAGTACTACTACTTATCGTTATTATTATCACCCTCGTCGTTATTATTATTATCCTCGCTCTCCTCCTTAGAGCTATTACTAGTAGTACTACTATTACTATTCTAATTATCGCTCTCTATAGTATTATTAGAGTTGCTATCCTCTATAGCTAAGGACTCGTCCTCCTCGCTACTACGAAACTAATATTACTAAGCTATTGCTAAGTTATTACTAACCTTCTTATAAGAATTAGGTCGAGGCATAGGACTATTATTAATAACCTCGAAGATAGCAACAAGAGCTTAGTAGTAAGCATTATAAAGCATATAGGAACCTTAGACCTTCGAAGGCTCCTATAAAAGAAGTATAGATATATAGGTATTGCTCTTTAAAAGCTATGTTATTAGGATATTAGTAAGCTTATTAAGAAAGGTAGCCTACTTAAAGATATTAGTCTTATTATATAAGTAAGTAGGGAGAGTATTATTAAGCTATATCATAATCTCCTTAACTAAAACCTTATCCTTAGCTTAGCGAGCTACCTATAAATATATATTAGCTCGATAAAAGGGTAAGACTAATTATAAGGTAAAACCTACCTTAAGCAAAACCTATAGATATACCTAGGTATATAAAGCTATACTCTCCTCAATACCTATAGCGAGGAGTTAGTTCTTATGGTTCTTAGAACTAGGCTTAAGACTAGCAGGGTTTACTAACTAGTTATAGAGGTATTAGAGAAGCTCCTGCCCCTGCTCTATAGCTATAGAGATATAGAAGATCTCGCGCTACTAATACTAGCTAGTAGTAATTATATAGATATAATACTTAACTTAGTTCTAATAGAAACGAGTAGTACTAATAAGATAAGTAGGAATCTAGAAATAGGAAAAGTTAGCCTATACCTCCCCCGAACGATCGCTAAACTCACCCTATAGTACTTAATACTACGAACCTAGCATAACTCGCATATACGATTACTATTGCATCGATAGGTATAGACGACCTAGGCATTCTTAGGGAGCTATAGCGCATAGCTAACGCAAGGTTCGCTACTACCCGCCTAGTTATACTAATAGTTGCTACTACTAAGTTTAGCCTTAGTAGGGCTATACTTAGCGAGGAGTTAGCTAATAAGGCTCTTAGCGCTTATAATATTTGAGGAAGTATTAAAAGATAGGGAGGGTTTATAAAGGCTCGATAAAGGGCTTAGATAATATAAAAGTAGTTATTAAATAATATAGTATAATAAGGAGGGAAAAGAACTAACCCTAGGGTAGGAAAAAGCTATTATTTTATAGATAGCTAAAGAGACCTCGCTAAACTATTGCAAAGGTAGATATAACTTCGGATAGCAAAGAATAGCAATTACTTACTATAGCAGGTACTACCTACTAGGAGGCAGACGTAGTAAATTAGTAGTAATAGTTGCTATCCGACCTATTTAATAGCCTCGTAACGCACCTATTTAGAAGGGGGATAATAGGATAAAAAACGAAGTTATTATAAGGGTATAGTATAAGAAAGTGCTCGCTGGATAAAGGGTAAATAGCAGGAGAATAAAAACGAAGTTATTATAAGGATAACTACCCTCTTTTAAAAGGAAATAATAGAATCCCTTTAGAATAGCCCGGATAGAGAGCATAAAAAGGCCTAAAAGGAGAGGAACTATAAGGAATAGGATTATAAGCTTAGCTACTATATCTATAACTCCAAGGGCTCTACTATCTTTCAGCAAATACTTAGCAAATAGTTACTACGCTAGATAATAATAGTAATAAGTAAAGGACTAGGACCTACCCCGGATAGCTAAGAAGGATAATAATAGAGGGCTAACCTATAATACCCGATCTTATAGTAGGGACTACTATAATTAGAAGGGGGATAATTATAAGGGACTAGATACTTAGACTAGAGAAGCTGGAGATACCTCAGCTAGTATAAGCTAAAGGGATAGAGAGGCCTATAGGTCTAGGGTATAGAACCCTTATAGCAAAGACCTAGTAAATACTTACTAAAGGCTAGAAATAAAGGATCTTAGAGGAAGCAAGCAAAAGTAGTATAATAATACTAATCCTACCTTTTAGGTGCTTCTGCTATTAGTTTAACCTGACTGTGGCTCTTAGCCCCTCGATACTTTTAAATAATACTAATAAGTTGCTATTGGTCTCATGCTCTCCTATTAGTAACTTTATCTTAATTACTATATAATAAATCTATTATTATATCTTCTACTACTACTAATACTACTCCCTTTCCTACTAATATACTAGATACCTCCTATATCCCTATAATAAGTAAGCTCTAGGCATGCTCCTGCTATTACTACCTCTTAGTATAAGTAAAGTAGGAGCTGCCTAAGGATAATATCCCTGAAATCAGGCTCCTTATAAGCTTAATTATCTACTTTAAGAGTAATAGTAAGCACCTAGTCCTTAGCTAGTACTTATCTAGTGCTTTATTAGCTTTGGCTTCTAAATTTATTACTAATTCGTATAATTTTAAATACGTCTATTAAATATAAGTACTATATTAAGAAGGTAATAGAAAAGCCTATATTAATATAAGTTTTACTTATTACTTTCTAGCTCTTAGCTGCTAACTCCCTATAGCTTACGTATTATATAATAGGCACTATTAATAAGCTTAAGCGCCTTATAGATAAGGGTGGTTCTAAGCCTGATATTTAGGCCTAGTATTCTAAGAATAAAGTAGGTTACCTGTTACGGTCAGCTATCCGACAGTAGGGTCTGCTAACAGAAGTTGGGGATTGAAACGTAGTAATAGTATACTAGGGTCGTAGTCTGAGTCGTAGGTCGTAGGCTATAGTAGATCGGACTTTTAGAGGCTAAGGTAATCAGTCTTAGACTTAATAAGTAATTCGTAGTAAAGGTAAGCTAAGAGTATCCCTGAGGATAAATATAAAGTTAATTGCTAAAGAGCTATAGGAGTCTAACTATAAATCGGGTTCAGGGTTATATTATATACAAGTCCTGAACAGTATACTTATCCTATCCTAAGTGATCACCTAGGTGCATGAGGTGATCGCGATCAGTTAGTAAGTCTAACTAATCGCTAAGCGTTCCTTCCTATGCTCTACTAATCGTTCTCTTATCTTATTATTATATAACTTATTTTATAGTTCTTCTATACCGAGTAAGTCCCTATTATTCCCGTGATCCTATAGTATAAATATCCTATCCTAGCCGTTTAACGCCTAAGTAGGTCGGTTAGTTATTATCTATATATAACGGGTTGTAATATTAGGTCCTCTCTCTAAAGGTCTTATTATCAAGACCTAATATAAGTAGGTTATTAATCCTAGGTTAGAGATCCGTTAATTATACTTCCTGATTTCCTCATAATGCTAATACTATATTAGGTTGCGTTTAAAATTCGAAATCGAATTCTGCTTCTACTCTTCGTCGTTATAATTATGCTCTATATATCGCTAAGTTTGGGTTTATTATTAATATGCCTTGTTCTTATTATCGATCTTCGGGGAAGCGTTGCAAACTGCTTTCTAGTAGTGAAGTTTATAGCAAATATACTCGTTTAGGGCAATCTTATAATATAATAGCAGATACTATCTACGCTCATAGGTTTCCGAGTAGTTTAGTATATTTTAGCTAATTTGCTATAGTTAATCGTTTGCTAGACGAGGCTGCTCGTCTCGAGGATACTAAGGTAGCTAAAGAGGAGGTATTGAAAAAGAAAGCTATTGCCTTACGTACTACGCAGGCTAAGTTAGATAAGTCTATAGCGTAGTTAGACTATTTATATAAGCAAAAGAGGATAGTATTTCGGAAGGGTCGTGAGGTTACTAAGGAGGAGTTAGTAGCATCCTCTACATTAGAGGTTTAGTCTATAAGTAGTTTTAGGGTAGTAGACTTAGATATTATCCTAGGTAATTAGAATCTAGGTACTCCGAATTTCTTATTAGGGAAGTCCTAGTTTTCTATTAGTATTCCTAACCGAATAAACGGTTTCCTTTGGCTTAGTCGGTCTGCTTCTATTAGTAGTTTAATATATTTATATAGGTATTTAACTTACTAGTAACTAGTTATATTAGGGAAGGTAGCTAGCGTAATAGGTATAGGTATTATTTCTCGTTCTTAATATTATTACTAGTAGATTACGAGTTCTTCTATTATATTAGTGATATTTTTAGCGGGTTCCTATATATTATCTTTATATCTATATCCTTTCTACTTAATAAGGTACTAGTATCTTTCTAGTTCTTTGAGGTAGTTAATAATTCATTCGACTTCATACTCTAGTTCGTTATTTTCTATAATAATAAGGTTATTTATTTATAATCCTCGTGGGGCTAGTTCGAGTAATAAGATATAAAATACTAGGTAATACTTTATGGTTTCTAGGAGTTTAAGTTTATAGTTAACTAGTGAAATTACTCGTGAAATTTTAAAGGGGCTGAGTTTTTTATAGTTAGGTTTATTACTTAGTTATTTTATTTTAATATTTCGCTATATAAAATAGGCGCTATCTCCCTCTTTTAAGGTTAGTCCCTTAATCCTTCGTTTATTAGCGAATTTAGTTATTCGTTATTATATAAATTCAAGTTCTTTATATATATTTACCTAGATATTCTTGATTTATTATACTAAGGCGATAGCTCTTACTATAGCTAGGCCTGCTCGTGATTCTCCATATATAGTTAGTTCGAATCTATAGTTAAGGTAGAAGGGGGATTCCTTAGTACTTTCTCTAATTACGCTATTATAAGCGAATTAGTCGATTAGGAGTAATATAACCTAATTATTTTAGTTATAATTAATATAAGCGCGGAGGTAGGTTTCGAGGATTTGATTGATTCATTCTATTTATCTATTAGTTTGCAGGTGAAATATAGTAGATATAGATTATTTAATGCTAAGTTAGGATATAATTGAGTTCCAAAATTTAGATATAAAGATCTTATCTCTATGTAATATGATTTCTTTAGGTATACTATAATTAGTAATAATATACTTGAGGAAAGTATAGGCATATTCTTCGGCGTTGCTTGCTTCTTTATATAGGATAAAGTAGGCGTACTTCGTGAGTCGGTCTATAATAATAAGAACGCTATTAAAGTATACTCCTATAAGGGGTTCTCGAGACTTTAGTAGTTTAATAATAAAGTCGAGGGATATGGATTGCTAGGCTATTTATAGCATAGGCAAAGGTTATGGTATGCTATATAGCTAATATCGAGTAGGTTTGCTTTTAAAGTAGACTTTATAGTCCTTTATTACCTTTGCTATACGTTCTCTACTAATTATTTCTCTATATTATTATTATAGTCGTTTCTAGGTTTTTATAACTCCTTAGTAACTATATACGGGATAAGTATGAAACTCCATAATTACTTCGTTATCTAGTTCACTAGGCGGGCTAGTACTAGATCGTCCGGCTATTATTAAGAGTTTAGTTGCTAGTACTAGGTCTCCGTTATTATTTCCTTTGAGGATTACCTAGGTTTCTTCTAGTACTAGGATATTATAGTCTAGTTATTAGCTAAGAGCGTTAGCTCTGCTATTATCTAATCCTTTATAGTAGATAATTTGAAAGTTGAATTCTAAGAGAAATTCTAACTATCTAATTTATCGTTTATTTAATACTTTCGAGGTAGTGAAGTATAATAGGTTCTTATAGTCCGAGTATATAAGTACTTCGTGAATAGTTCCTGAGAGTTCGGGTCTCTATTCCTTAAAGGCTTTAATAATTGCTATAAGTTCCTTATTATAAATCTAGTAGTTAAGTTTAGGTTTATGGAGTTTATATAAGAAGAAGGCGTATAGATATAGTTATCCTTCTAAGTCTTATTAGAATAGTTATGCTCTAATTATATAGTTGGATATATCTAGTTCTACTTCGAACTATTTTGCTAGATCTAGGATAATTAAAATAGGTTTACTAGTAATAAGGTCCTTAATTTTTTGGAATGCTATTTATTAGGGTTCTTCCTATATAAAGGGGGTATCTTTATAGCTAAGGCTAGTGAGAGCCGTGTTGATCTTATTATAGTCTTTAATAAATTTCTAGTAGAAGTTAATAAATCCTTAGGAATCCTTAGACTTCCTTAAGGTTATTAGGTACTAGCTATTCTTTAATAGCTTTGACTTTATTTTCTAATATATAGACTTTTCTAGGGGTAATAGTGAATCCGAGGTATTCTACCTTCTGGGTATAGTATTCGCTCTTTTCTAGTTTAACTAGGAGCTTAGCTTCCTAAAGAGCTTATAAGACGTGATATATATCCTCCTTATATTTCTTAAGTATTAGCGAGAAGATGAGAATATTATTAAAGTAAACTACTATATAAATATCGACGTACTTATATAAGATGTAGTTAATTATATTTTAGAAAGTTATAGGGGCGTTAATAAGACCGAAGGGTATAACGAGATATTTGAAATATCCTTTTTATATTTTAAAGGCGGTTTTCTATTCTTCTCCTTATTTTATTCTAATTAGGTTATAAGCTCCTTTAAAGTCGAGAGCTATAAACTAGTTAGCTCTATAGAGGAGTTATCTTATTTTATCAATTAGTAGTAGTAGATAGCGATTTTTAATCGTTATTTCGTTAAGCATGCGATAGTCGATGCATAGTTATAGTTTTCTATTCTTCTTTAGTATAAATAGGATTAGGCTTCCTACTAGTAATATCGAAGGTCTAATATAACCTTTCTTTAGGTTTTCTTCGAGGTACTAGTCTAGGGCTTCTATTTCTATTAGATTAAGTCCGTAGATTTTATTAAATCATAGCTCTTTTCCTTCTTTAAGGGGGATTTTATAATTAAAACTAGTATATTTAGGCAGTCTAGTCTCTAGCTCGGCTATAAAGAGTTTCTTATAAACTCTATATTCTTCTAGGATAGATAGAAATAGATCGTTACTTTATTCGAGATCTATTATTATTAATAGTTATAATATAGTGTTACAGTCAGCTATCCGACAGTAGGGTCTGCTAACAGAAGTTGGGGATTGAGACGTAGTAATAGTATACTAGGTCGTGGTCGTGGCCGTAGGTCGTAGGCTGATAGTAGATCAGACTTCAGAGACTAAGGTGATTAGTCTTAGGCTTAATAAGTAATTCGTAGTAAAGGTAAGCTAAGAGTATCCATAAGGATAAATATAAAGTTAATTGCTAAAGAGCTATAGAAGTCTAACTATAAGCCAGGCTTAGGGTTATACTATATATAAGTTCTAAATAGTATTCTTTGCCTATCTGGGGGCGATTACCTAGGTATATGAGGTGATTGCAATTAGTTGGAATAGCTAACTAATTACTAAGCGTTCCTTCCTATGCTCTACTAATCGTTTCCTTATCTTATCGTTATATAACTTATACTATAGTTCTTCTATGCTGAGTAAGTCCCTATTATTCCCGTGATCTTATAGTATAAATATCCTATCCTAGCCGTTTAACGCCTAAGTAGGTCGGTTAGCTATTATTTATATATAACGGGTTATAATATCAAGTCCCCTCTCCAAAGGTCTTATCCTCAAGACCTAATATAAGTAGGTCGTTAGTCCCAGGTTGGGGACCTATTAATCATACTTCCCGATTTCTTTATAATATTAATACTATATTAGGTTATATTTAAAAATTAAAATCGAAATCTACTTCTACTCTTCGTCGTTATAATCGCGCGCTATATATTGCTAAGTTTGGTTTAGTCGTCGATATGCCTTATTCCTATTATTATTCTTCGGGGAAGCGTTATAAACTTCTTCCTAATAGTAAAGTTTATAGCGAGTATACCCGTTTAGAGCAGTTATATAATATAGCAGCAGACGCTATTTATACCCGTGGGTTTCTTAGTATTCTTCGGTTATCCTAACTTGCTAACTATTATTATAGTCGATCGTCTACTAGATAAAGCTATATATCTAGAGGATACCGAGGTAGCTAAAGAGGAGGTTTTGAGGAAGAAGGCTGCTGCTTTATATGCTATATAGGCTAAGTTAGATAAGTCTATAGCGTAGTTAGATTGCTTGCATAAGTAGAAGAGGATAGTATTCTAAAAAGGTTATAAGGTTATAGAGGAGGAGTTAATAGCTTCCTCTGTATTAGAGGTTTAGTCTATAGGTAGTTTCGGGGTATTAGACTTAGATACTATCCTAGGTAACTAGAATCCAGGTACTCCGAATTTCTTATTAGGGGAGCCTTAGTTTATTTCTAGTATTCCTAGGCAGATAAATAGTTTTCCTTATTATAATCGGTTTATTTCAATAGGTTGCTTTATAAAGCGGTGAGGGTATCTTATTCGTTTATATCCAGCGTTCTTCTAGACTAGTATAATAGGTGCTAGTATAATTTCTTATTCTTGGTATTATTACTAGTAGATCGTGAGTTCGTCTTCTATATTAGTAATATTCTTAGCTAGTTCCTATATATCGTCTTTATAACTATATCCTTTCTATTTAATAAGATATTAGTATCCCTCTAGTTCTTCTAGGTAGTTGAGAATTCGTTTGACTTTATACTCTAGTTCGTTATCTTCTATAATAATAAGGTCGTTTATTTATAATCCTCGTAGGGCTAATTCGAGTAATAAGATATAGAATACTAGGTAATACTTTATGGTTTCTAGGAGTTTAAGTTTATAATTAACTAGTGAAATTACTCGTGAAATTTTAAAAGGTCCGAGTTTTTTATAATTAAGTTTATTACTTAGTTATTTTATTTTAATATTTCGCTGTATAAGGTAGGCGCTATCTCCGTCTTTTAAGGTTAGTCCCTTAATCCTTTGTTAGTTGCTAAATCGTATTATTTATTATTATATAAATTCGAGTTCTTTATATGCGTTTTTTTAGATATTTTTAATTTATTATACTAAGGCGATAGCTTTTACTATAGCTAGGCCTATCCGGGGTTCTCTATAGGTAGTTAGTTCGAATCTATAGTTAAGGTAGAAGGGGGATTCCTTAGTACTTTCTCTAATTACGCTATTATATGCAAATTAGGCGATTAGGAGTAATATAACCTAATTATCTTAGTTATAATTAATATAAGCGCGGAGGTAGGTTTCGAGTATTTAGTTAATCTATTCTATTTATCCGTCGGTCTGCAGGTGAAATATAGTAGATATTACTTATTTAATACTAAGTTATAACATAATTGAGTTCTAAAACTTAGAGGTGAAGATCTTATCTCTATCTAATATGATTTCCTTAGGTATACTATAATTAGCAATAATATACTTAATAAAGGTATATACGCATTCTTTAGCGTTGCTTGCTTCCTTATATAGGATAAAGTAGGCATACTTCGTGAGTTAGTCTATAATAATAAGAATGCTATTAAAGTATACTCCTATAAGGGGTTCTCGAGACTTTAGTAGTTTAATAATAAAGTTAAGAGATATAGATTGCTAGGCTATTTATAGCATAAGTAAAGGTTATAGCATGCTATATAGCTAGTATCGAGTAGGTTTACTTTTAAAGCAGACTTCATAGTCTCTAATTGCCTTTGCTACACGTTCTCTGCTAATCGTTTCTCTATATTATTATTATAGTCGTTTCTAGGTTTTCGTGATTCCTTAGTAACTATATATAGGATAGGTATAAAACTCCTTAATTGCTTCGTTATCTAGTTCACTAGTCGGGCTAGTACTAGATCGTCCAGCTATTATTAAGAGTTTAGTTACTAGCACTAGGTCTCCGTTATTATTTCCTTTGAGGATTACCTAGGTTTCTTCTAGTATTAGGATATTATAGTCTAGTTATTAGCTAAGAGTATTAGCTCTGCTATTATCTAATCCTTTATAGTAGATAATCCGAAAATTAAACTCTAATAAGAATTCTAACTATCTAACTTATCGTTTATTCAATACTTTTGAGGTAGTGAAGTATAAGAGGTTCTTATAATCCGAGTATATAAATATTTCATAGATAGTCCCTGAGAGTTTAGGTCTCTATTCCTTAAAGGCTTTAATAATTACTATTAGTTCTTTATTATAGATCTAGTAGTTAAGTTCGGGTCTATGAAGTTTGCAAGAGAAGAAGGCGTATAGGTATAATTATCCTTCTAAATCTCGTTAGGATAGTTATGCTCTAATTATATAATTAGATATATCTAGTTCTACTTTGAATTATTTTATTAGGTCTAGGATAATTAGGATAGGTTCGCTAGCGATAAGGTCCTTAATCTTCTAAAATGCTATCTATTATAGTTCTTCCTATATAAAAGGGGTATCTTTATAGCTAAGGCTAGTGAGAGCTATATTAATCTTACTATAGTCTTTAATAAATTTTTAGTAGAAGTTAATAAATCCTAGGAATCCTTAGACTTCCTTAAGATTATTAGATACTAGCTATTCTTTAATAGCTTTGACTTTATTTTCTAATATATAGACTTTTCTAGGGGTAATAGTGAATCCGAGGTATTCTACCTTCTAGGTATAGAATTCGCTCTTTTCTAGTTCAACTAGGAGCTTAGCTTCCTAAAGAGCTTATAAGATATAATATATATCTTCCTTATATATCTTAAGTATTAGCGAGAAGATAAGGATATTATTAAGGTAAACTATTATATAAATATCGATATACTTATATAAGATATAGTTAATTATATTCTAGAAAGTTGCAGGGGTATTAGTAAGACCGAATAGTATAACGAGGTATTCGAAATATCCTTTCCGTATTCTAAAGGCGGTCTTCTATTCTTCTCTTTGCTTTATTCTAATTAGGTTATAAGCTCCTTTAAGGTTAAGAGCTATAAACTAGTTAGCTCTATAGAGGAGTCGTCTTATCTCGTCGATTAGTAGTAGTAGGTAGCGATTTTTAATTGTTATTTCATTAAGTATACGATAGTTAATATATAGTTATAGTTTTCTATTCTTCTTTAGTATAAATAGGATTAGGCTTCTTACTAGTAATATTAAAGGTCTAATATAACCTTTCTTCAGGTTTTCTTCGAGGTATTAGTCTAGGGCTTCTATTTCTATTAGATTAAGTCTATAGATCTTATTAAATCGTAGTTCCTTCCCTTCCTTAAGGGGGATTTTATAGTTAAAACTAGTATATTTAGGCAGTCTAGTTTCTAACTTAGCTATAAAGAGTTTCTTATAAACTCTATACTCTTCTAGGATAGATAGAAATAGATCGTCTTTCTATTTGAGATCTATTATTAGTATAGCTTCTTTTGCCTTAAGGTAGTAAATATATCGTTTTACTACTCCTTATTATATTGATTCGTTTAAGGCCTGATTTCAATAGAGCTACTCAGGGACTAAACTATTATAATCCTAATAGAGTTAGCCTTTTCTCTAATCTATCTATAGGTTATTTATTCGTAGCTAGGGTAGTCCTAGTACTATATTATACGTTCCTATATTAGTAATATCTAATTAGATTCTTTCTTTCCGATCTAGATAGCTTATCTTAAGGGGCGTAGTCTTGTTATAGATAATACCTCCTTTATACTTAAATTCTTCTCCTTCTGCTATATATAAGCGGTATAGTCGTTCTTTTCCTCCCTATTATACTTTTAGCCTATTAATAGCTCGGGGGGTAATATAGTTAGCTTTAGCTCTACTATTAATTAGTATGAGCGTTATTTGCTAGTTAATAGTAACTTCTAGTTCGATATTATCTTTATATCCTTATAATATTTAGTAGATAGATCTTTTGCCTATTGCCTATTATAATCCTTCTTTAGTAAGTAAGTCTAGTTTTTTAACTACTTAAATAATCCGGGGTAAATAATTTATTTTCCTTCCTATCTTGCCTTTATAAGGCTATTCTTATAGATCTTAACCTATAGGGGTCTAGGTCCGTTCTTTACGATTCTCTAGGCATATGCTTTTTCTTAATAGTATACTTAATACTTATCTTATTAGTATTCGTCCTACTTTATTATATTATTATATTAATATCTTATAGGAAATTACAAGCTAGGTCTAAAGATTATAAGGTTATCTTCGAATAATACTATAGTCTATCTAACTATAACGGATATTAAGTAGACTTCTCAAATAGGCTCGTTATTATATCTTCTAGGGTAGAATTAGTAATTATAGTTTTCTCCTATATATTCTTTATACTTATTATAGAAGTATTAAGGCTAGAAGAGGGTTTAGTAGAGTTAGTAGTTGCTTTCTAGCGCGGGGTGGTCTTCTATATATAGCTTAGGAACGTAGTTCCGCTCTTGCTAATTTGTTATAGTGCTATAGAAGTACCATTATTACTAGTCTTAAAATATATTTACTTCTTAATACTATAGAAGTTGCTTAGTCTCGTCTTCTTAATCATTAGATTCCTCTATAGAGCTAGAGTTATATATACTAGGGGCATACCTATAGGTAATCTCTACCTAAGTATATTATTAAGTAACGTTACGAGGTTTATCCGAGTTATAAGGTGAACTTTCGCCTTCTCCGAAAGTCTAGTTATTTATTACGCTAAGAAGTTATTATTCTATTAGCAGGTTATACTAATATTCTAGTTCTTTATTAGATTCTTCTTCGACTTATTTTTCAAGTTCTTAATTAATTTATTCGATCTAAGCGGGGTTTCTATATGCATTCTTTCGTTATTCTATATATATAAGCATAGCTCTTAGTTATCTTTCCTATATAAGGTTATAGGGTTTATCTTAGATTCGTTCTAAGTATGCGAGTTTAGCTAACTAAAAGCGTGCGAGTTTTTATTCGTTATCGTTCTCTAGTTCCTAGTTATATATAGTAGGGGATATACTATCGGGTTTTTATTATTAGATCCGTAGCGTCTCGTTAAGCTATTCTCTAGGCTTTCTTTCTATTTTGCTATTATTAATATATATTATTACTAGAGTCTTAGGACGAGTATCCGAGGCGGTTATATTATATCCGGATCGTCTAGAGTTATTATCCCTTAGGTAGTAACCTATTATTTCTTTATCTTCGAGATAAATTCGATAGTTGTTATTATAGCACCCGGTCTATAATAGCGACGTATAGGGGGCTTTTAAGATCGGATTAACTTATCGTGGCCTCTCTATCATAGGCTTCTAAGGAAGCTTCTTAGGTTATATGCAGTCTTTAGCAACGTGACCTTATTTATTATAGTTCTAGCATTTGGGGTTCTAGGGCTTCTTATCGTTAGGCTTAGTTATTATACTAAGATCCATAGGTCCGCTATATTATCTATAAGTAGTGCTTTATTAGGTATTATTCCAGTTATTACGGGGCCTATTATCGTTTCGTTAATTATTAAACTTATGCTAAGGCTACTACTAGTACTTATATCCTAAATTAGGTCCTTATCGTTTCTCGCCTTTTTCCTTGCGGCGTTCGAATAACTAGTTATTAATCTTAATTATAAGCTCGGCGTACTAGAGGAAGTTATCGGGGTAATTAACCTTAATAATCTTATCTTTAACTTTATCTTTAAGTCCTTAGTAGAATATAAAGATCTTAGTTTCCTTAGTAAGGTTAAGTTAGATACTTAGTTATTTAAAAGTAATAGCGAATTCTTTAGTAGATTTGGTTTATCGGAGTTATAATAGCTTGCGCTCAGCTTATTGCTTCTTATCGGGGTTTTAGAAGAGCGAGTAGAGAGCGTCTTCAAATCCTTAGAAACTACTATATATATCGCAAGTCTCTATAGAGTATTTATCTAGGGTTTTATACTTAAGGAATTCTTCTTAGATAGGTTCGAACTATTTAAAGGCTCGTTCTCTAAGGTAAGTAGCTATATAGACTACCTTTTTGGTTTAATTAGTAAAATCGCTATAGTAGAAATTCTAATAGTTCTTAACTTAAATTAGGAATCCTTTGAGATATCTAGGGGTGCTATTATAAGTTATTAGGGGACTAAGCTTAAGCTTCTATTATCCTCCGGTAGGGGTTATAATAATATTAGCAGCAGCGCGTAGGGTTCTGATTTCATTCTGAAGTTCCTCGATATTAGTATTACTATTTTATCCTCTTAGATAGATAACTTCGTTCTCTAGATCTATAATACGCTAAGGGCTATTTCCTAGTTATTATATTATTCTCTTAAGGCTCTGAAGTTCTATAGTAGTTTTATTATATATAGTCTAGATTTTAGTAACTTTATTATCTCCTTTTTTAACTCTAGTTCGGAGTTAGTTATAGGTATCTTTCTTTCGGGTTACCTCGTCGTCAGAGTCTATAGCTATAGGGGCTCCTTTGAGTTCTTTAGCTAGGTTTCGGACTAGTTATTATAAAGAAGAGGAGGTTCTAGGAGTAGGTAACTTAGCAGAGGTGCGAGAAGATATCTTATCTATACTATTAGTAGTCTTAATAGTTAACTTACTAAATAGGAGCAATTAAAGTATTATAGTTAGCTATCTAATAATAGGGTCTGCTAATAGAAGTTGGGGATTAAGACGTAGTGATAGTATACTAGGTTATAGTCGTGGCTATAGGTCGTAGGCTGATAATAGATCAGACTTCAGAGACTAAGGTAATTAGTCTTAGGCTTAATAAGTAATTTATAGTAAAGGTAAGCTAAGAGTATCCGTGAGGATAAATATAAAGTTAATTGCTAAAGAGCTATAGAAGTCTAACTATAAGCTAGGCTTAGGGTTATACTATATATAAGTTCCGAATAGTATTCTTTGCCTATCTAGGGGCGATCACCTAGGTATATAAGGTGATCGCAATTAGTTAGAATAGCTAACTAATCACTGAGCGTTCCTTCCTATGCTCTACTAATCGTTTCCTTATCTTATCGTCACGTAACTTATACTATAGTTCTTCTATACCGAGTGAGTCCCTATTATTCCCGTGATCTTATAGTATAAATGTCCTATCCTAGCCGTTTGACGCCTAAGTGGGTCGGTTGGCTATTATTCATGCATGACGGGTCGTAACATATAGCTTCTTTTGCCTTGAGGTAGTAGATATATCGTTTTGCTGCTCCTTATTATATCGATCTATTTGAGGCCTGATTTCAATAGAGCTACTTAGGGACTAAACTATCGTAGTTCTAATAGAGTTAGCCTTTGCTCTAATCTATCTATAGGTTATTTATTCATAGCTAGGGTAGTCCTAGCACTATATTATATATTCCTATATTAGTAATATTAAATTAAATTCTTTCTTTCTGATCTAGGTAGCTTATCTCGAGGGGTATAGTCTTATTATAGATAGTACCTCCTTCGTACTTGAATTCTTCTCCTTCTGCTATATATAAGCAGTATAGTTATTCCTTTCCTCCCTATTATACTTCTAGCTTATTAATAGCTCGGGGGGTGATATATTAGCTTTAGCTCTGCTATCGATTAGCGCGAGCGTTATTTACTAGTTAATAGTAACTTTAAGCTCGATATTATCCTTATATCCTTATAATATTTAGTAGATAGATCTTTTGCTTATTACCTATTATAATCCTTCTTTAGTAGGTAAGTCTAGTTTTTTAACTACTTAGATAGTCTAGGGTAGGTAATCTATTTTCCTTCCCGTTATGCTTTCGTGAGGCTATTTTTGCAGATCCTAACCTATAGGGGTCTAGGTCCGTTCTTTGCAATTCTCTAGGCGCATGCTTTTTCCTAATAGTATACTTAGTACTTATCTTATTAGGATTTATCCCACTTTATTATATCGTTATATTAATATCTTATAGGAAATTATAAGCTAGGTCGGAAGATTATAAGGTTATCTTCGAATAATATTATAGTCTATCTAACTATAATAGATATCGAGTAGACTTCCCGGATAGGTTTATTATTATATCTTCTAGGGTAGAATAGGTAATTATGCTTTTCTCCTATATATTCTTTGCACTTATCGTGAAAGCATTAAGGCTAGAAGAGGGTTCGGTAGAGTTAGTAGTTACTCCTTAGTGCGAAGTAGTCTTCTATATATAGTTAGGGAATATAATCCTATTCTTATTAGTTTATTAAAATGCTATAGAAGTATTATTATTACTAATCTCGAAATATATTTATTTCCTAATACTTTAGAAATTGCCTAGTCTTATCTTCTTAGTTATTAGGTTCCTCTTTAGAGCTAGAGTTATCTATACTAGGGGTATACCTATAGGCGATCTCTACCTAAGCGTGTTATTAAGTAATATCATGAGGTTCGTCCGAGTTATAAGGTGAACTTTCGCCTTCTCTAAAAGTCTAGTCGCTAGTTATACTAAGAAGTTATTATTCTATTAGCAAGTTATACTAATATTCTAGTTCTTTATCGGATTCTTCTTTAACTTATTTTTTAAGTTCTTAGTTAATTTATTCGATCTAAGCGGGGTTTCTATATATATATCTTTATCATTCTATATATATAAGCATAGCTTCTAGTTGCTTTTCCTATATAGGGTTATGCAGTTCGTCTTGGATTCGTTCTAGGTATGCGAGTTTAGCTAATTAGAGGCGTGCGAGTTTTTAATTATTATTATCTTCTAGTTCCTAGTTATATATAGTAGGGGGTATACTAACGGGTTCGAGTTATTAGATCTATAGCATCTTATTAAGCTATTCCCTAGGCTCTCTTGCGGTTTTGCTATTACTAGTATGTATTATTGCTAGGGTCCTAGGATAAGTATCCGAGGTAGTTATATCATATCTAGATCGTCCGAAGTTATTATCCCTTAGGTAGTATCCTAATATCTCTTTATCTTCGAGATGAATTTAGCAGTTATTATAATAGCACCCGGTCTATAATAGCAATATATAGGGGGCTTTTGAGATCGTATTAACTTATCGTAGTCGCTCTGCTATAGGTTTCTAAGGAAGCTTCTTAGGCTATTTATAGTCCTTAGCGATATAACCTTGCTTATTATAGTTATAGCATTTGGGGTTCCAGGGCTTTTTATCATTAGGCTTAGTTATTATGCTAAGATCTATATGTCCACTATATTATCTATAGGCGGTACTTTATCGAGTGTTATTCTAGTTATTATAAGGCTTATTATCGTCTTATTAACTACTGAACTTATGTTGAGGCTGCTACTAGTACTTGCATCCTGAATTAGGTCCTTATTATTTCTCGCCTTTTTCCTTGCGGCATTCGAATAACTAGTTATTAATCTTAATTATAAGATCAGCATACTAGAGGAAGTCGTTAGGGCGGTTAACCTTAATAATCTTATCCTTAACTTCGTCTTTAAGACCTTAGTAGAACATAAAGATCTTAGTTTCTTTAATAAGGTTAAGTTAGATAATAAGTTATTAGAAGGTTATAGCAAAATCTTTAGCAGACTTAGTTTATCTAAGTTATAATAGTTCTTATTCAGCTTATTGCTTTTTATCAGGGTCCTAGAATAGCGAGCGGAGAGCGTCTTCAAATCCTTAGAAACTACTATAGATATCGCAAGTTTCTATAGAATATTCATCTAGGGTTTCATACTTAAGGAATTCTTCTTAGATAGGTTCGAACTATTTAAGGGCTCGTCCTCTAAGGTAAGTAGCTATATAGACTACCTTCTCGGTTTAATTAGTAAAATCGCTATAGTAGAAGTTCTAGTAGTTCTTAACTTAAATTAGAAATCCTTTGAGATATCTAGGGGTATTATTATAAGTTATTAGGGGGCTAAGCTTAAGCTTCTATTATCCTCTAGTAGGGGTTATAATAATATTAGCAATAGCACGTAGAGTTCTAACTTCTTCCTGGAGTTCCTCGATATTAATATTACTATTTTATCCTCTTAGATAGATAACTTCATTTTCTAGGTCCGCGATATATTAAGGGCTATTTCCTAGTTGCTATATTATTCTTTTAAGGCTCTAGAGTTCTATAGCAGTTTCGTTATATATATTCTAGATTTTAGCAGCGTTATTATCTCCTTTCTTAACTCTGTCTGGTTCGGAGTCGGTTATAGGTGTCTTTCTTCAGGGTTACCTCGTTATTAGAGTCTATAGCTATAGGGGCTCCTTTAAGTTCTTTAGCTAGGTTTTAGACTAATTGCTATAAAGAAGAGTAGGTTCTAGGAGTAGGTGATTTAGCAGAGGCGCGAGAAGATATTCTTATCTATACTATTAGTAGTTTTTAATAGTTAACTTACTAAACAGGAGCAATTAAAGTATTATAGTTAGCTATCCGATAGTAGGGTCTACTAATAGAAGTTAGGGATTGAAACGTAGTAATAGTATACTAGGGTCGTGGTCTAAGTTATAGGTTATAGGCTATAGTAGATCGGACTTTTAGAGGCTAAGGTAATTAGTCTTAGACTTAATAAGTAATTCGCAGTAAAGGTAAGCTAAGAGTATCCCTGAGGATGAATATAAAGTTAATTGCTAAAGAGCTATAGGAGTCTGACTATAAATCGGGTTTAGGGTTATATTATATATAAGTCCTAAATAGTATACTTATCCTATCCTGAGTAATTACCTAGGTATATAAAGTGATTATAATTAGTTAGTAAGTCTAACTAATTGCTAAGTATTCCTTCCTATGCTCTACTAATCGTTCTCTTATCTTATCGTTATATAACTTATTTTATAGTTTTTCCGTACTAAGTGAGCCCCTATTATTCCCATGATCCTATAGTATAAATGTCCTATCCTAGCCGTTTAACGCCTAAGTGGGTCGGTTGGTTGTTATCCATGCATGACGGGTCGTAACATTACCTAGTGCCTCCCTAGTACTCCTCTAATGCTTTACTACTAGTTTCTAATTATATTTTGAAGGAGATCCTCGCTACTTAGCTTATAATCAAGAAAGCCCTCTAAGCTAAGAAAAATAATACTAATATTATACCTAAGAAGCATAAGGCAGAGGAGGCTAAGATCTCTATAGAAATAGAGAACTACTAGGTAGCTGCTTTAGAAAAGGCTGCTACTTACTAGTAGCACTTCTCTAAGGAGGAAGAAAAGCAGACTAAGTTATTATAAAAGTAATATAAAGAGCTCTACTACTATTACTTAGAGATAGAGCAGTTTGCTAAGAGATAAGTAGAAGAATAGGAGCTATGAGCTATGCGCACCTAGGAGTTACTTAATTCCTATAATGAAGTTATAAGTCTATATAAGCCTTATTACTACCTTACTAATACCTATCTAATCTATATTTCTAATATATTTTAGAACTATGAGGCTATTACTACTAAATCTAGTAGTAAGGATAATAATTCCAAGGAGATAGGCGCTAGCGCCTAGGGGATTTAAAATTTTAAGGAGCGCCCCTAGTAAGCTACTAATAATCTCTAGGTAGTATTTAGTTGCTTTTAGGTATATATTTAGTTGCCTTTAGGTGTTTTTCTTATCTCTTCTCGCCTTATTAGGGGGCCTTTAGGCTAATAACTTAAGATACCTAGCTAGCATGCCCTGCTTCTGACTAACTACTAGTTACCTATTGAATTATATAGGGATCGTGATATTTCTACCTGCAATTAGGCTTTATAGTTATTCTATAAATCCATGGATATATTATATTGCAGCTCCTATAAATTATCTAGTTCGCTAGACCCCTTCTATTTAATAAGGTACTAACGGTTTTATCTAGGGGCCCTATAGTTAATGATATAGTCAACTATATAGATATTATTATTATTATTAATTAGGATATCTCGTGGTAAGACGGCTAAGCTAAAAAAAGGCTCTAATTGCATAGGCGTGAAAATATTATAGATTTAGTAGTTTTTATCTATCTATAGCTTATATACTTATCCCCTATTAATTACCTATTAGATCCTAAATAGGCCTAGATATTAGTTAGAAAGTTTCTAGGAAGGCTGCCTCTACCTAATACTTTTAGTTAAAAGTAATATAAGGTCTCCTATAGCGAAAATAATAGAGGTCCTCCTCTAATTATAAAACTTGCTATATATTTTATTATACCTATAAAGCAAGTTAGTAATAGCTAACCTCTAGGTGAGAAGACCCTGAACTCTCTTATATACTACTAGGACTACTAAGACCTTTTGCTAGGGTTTAATATTATTAGGTCCGCAGGGAGAGTATCCTATTAGCAGCTTAGCAGCTGATATCTTAGTAGCCTTATAGTAGGAGCTATTATAAATAAATTAAGCTAGGTTAAGCTAAGTTACCTAATTATTCTAGTTAATATTATAGAAAGCCTATAAAAAGTGCTTTATGCTCTGATTTTAGCATTCTACTTAGCTATTAGTCTAGGGGTAGAAGGTAGTACTAATCTTCCTTCTAATAACTAGCAAGTAGTATACTTTAGACTAAAAATTGCTAGTAAATAGCAATCCTGAATTGGATATAATAGCTTCTAGGAGCCTAAATATAAGGAAGATATATTTAGTAAATAGTGCAGCTAACCTATTAGCTATAAGTAACTCCCTAATAGGGATATATAGGGAGTATTTCGTGAATTAGTTAATAATAGTAAGAATGCTATTATAAGGTTTATTTCCTATTATAATAAATAGCAGTAGTTTAGTAATAAATTTAATTAATATTTATTAAAAGGGCTAGGTTGGTACTAGTAGGGGCGCAAGTTTGCTATATAGGAGATGATATCTCAGTTTTATATACTAATATATTATATATATCTTAATATATTCCTTTCTATTGCTCTTCTATAAGCTCTAGAAAAACGACTTTCTAATCCTCTTCAGTATCTTAGTAACCCCCTAGTAACTTCTAGATAGTTCGTTATAAAATGCTCTAAGGACTTCGTTCTAAAGTAGGTAGTTATTAGGGATATATAGACCCTCTTAGTATTATGAGGTACTAGAGTCATCTAGTAACTACTATATCCCTCGTTATTCCTACTCCTTATTAATATAAAAGGGGTCTTTCTATTAGTCTTCCTTAACTTAGTCCTAAAGTAAGGGTATAAGTTATTCTAGGGAGGTGTTTAATAGTTAAGCACCCTGTTATCGTCTGGTGCCTACCCTCTAGATAGTAGCCTTATTGAAGTATTATAAAAAGTCTTATAGGCGCAAGTCTCTAGCTTCCTTGATCTCTATATCCTTAGGGGTATAGTTAGGTCTTTATAAGAGGCTATTAGCTAGATTATAGTAACTAGGCTAGTATTTGATTTTAAAGTTAAATATTAATAGGTCTTATAATAGCTATGCCTAATAGCTGCTAAGTATCTTCTTATTAGCAAGGTACTAGTAACCTAGATAGTTAGTAATAAATTAGATATAATGCTAGGAGTAAAGTCAGTAATGCTACTTCCTTACTACTACCTCTATAATAGCTAATAGCTCTGCCTCTAGCGTGCTATACTATAGTTATACGCCCTTAAGCTTCTAAGATATGAATACTACTAGTCTCTATATATCCCCCTTTAACTAGCTTAATATTATCCCTATTATAAAGTCTAATTTATCGGTTTTAATATAAATTAGGAGTATGGGGTTAAAGTAGTATAAAATAGGTACCTCTATAAATAAAGCGTAGAGCTAATAAAAGGTAACTAGTGCCTTAATAGTTATTACTAGTTATTACTTAGCTATATTAGCAAGTTAATTAGTAAGCAAGCTATAGATTTTGGAATAATTCTTAATAAATCTCCTATAGAACCCTATAAATCCTAGGAATTGCTAAATCTATTATGTTATAGTAGGTACTAGCTACTCAGCAATTGCCTAGACCCTCTCTTATTCTATAGCAATCCTATCTACTAATACTATGAACCTAAGAAAGTTAATTTATTCCTTATAGAATTCGCACTTATTAGGGTATATATAGAGGCTATTAGCTTCTAACTAGGTAAGTACCTGCCTCACTACCTCTATATAGGAGTCTATATTATTAGTAAATATCAAGATATTATCCAAATATATAATATAAATAATATTAACTAGGCCTATAAGTAACCTATTAATAAATATCTAGAAAGTAGTAGGTATATTAATAAGCCTAAATAGAATAATATAGTATTTATAATAGCTATATTATATATAGAATGCTATCTTCTACTTATCTCCCTCTTAGATCCTTATCTAGTAGTAGGTATCCTTAAGGTTAAGCTTAGTAAAGTACTTTGCTTATAAGAGCTAATTAAGGATTTTATTAATTAGGAGGAGAGGGGTATAGTTCTTAGTAGTTACCTAGTTAGGTCCCTAGTAGTTTATATATAACCTCTTGCGAGTTACGAGCGCGCAGGTCATCAGGAATAAAGGTATATTATAGAAGTAACTATTCGGAAGGGTTACCCGCATCGCGGGTTAATATCCACACGTGCAGCTTATGTAATACCGCACGTTATATAGTAGGCCATGAGGCTGCGGCTTAAAGTGAGGATATTGCAATATACCCCCTCAGACGTCGTAAATAGCTAAAAAAACGTATTCTTTACTACCTTATGCCTAAAACCCGTCCAAATTTATTATATAAAACATATAAAAATAGCTTTTATAGTAATAAAGTAAATAAATAAATAAAAATATTGTTTATAGTTATATTTATAGAACGTGAGAGTGCTTAATAGGGTCGCTCGGTTATTAAGGCGGGTTATAAATACTCTCAGAGTTAACGAAATTTCTTAATATAGTTAGCGCAAGTCGTTAGGTATAAGTAGCAGAGGTAAATAAGACCTCTCGCACCCTCTTGCGATCGAATTTTTCTTCCTTAGACTACCTATAATTTATAAAAGTAAGTTTTTAAAAATCCCAAATCGCTCGCTATAATACTTATATATTATTAAAACGATTATTAGAGCGTTCGATATAATTATTAGAACCCTTACTAACCGTTTTATAGATTAGAATTTATAATACCTATCTCTAAGAAGAAAGCTACTACCTGCGCGCATATAGCATATAAGCATAAGCGCAAGAAGGCTATTACTAATACTACTACTACTAGTAGTCCCCCCCCTATCTCTGATAATAATAACAATAAGGAGTCTACTACGCCCCCTAGCCCCCTCGCACCTCCCCCCCCCCTATCCCCCCTATCCTTATATTAAGGAGGTCGAGGATAAGGGCGAGTATAATACCCCGTATATATACTATCTAGAGCGTCTTATATATTAGAAGCATTATATTAATTATTTAAAAATAGCTCCCTAAGGACCCCCCTGCTATAATATCCCTTATGAGGAATACCTTAGGTCTGCCCTCGCGGGCAAGACCTAGGGTTACTATTATAACCCTATACCTATAGCTGCTAGCACCTCTAGCGCGAAGCGCTATAAGAAGAATTAGTATATATTATATACCTCTGCTTCTCGTAGTTATCCCTATACCCCTCTAGTACCTATTATAATACCTTTTACCTACTACCTCTAGGAGGTTATAGAGTCTAATTCTATTACCTAGGCTATAAATATAATACTCTTTTAGAAGTATCTCTTAATTTTAGAGGTATTTTTTAAGCTTTAGAAGCATTTTTTAATCTATTTCTAACTTTATATATAGGATCTTAATTACTAGAGAGCTAGTATCTAGTATACCCTCGCCCTCGCCTAGAGTAGTATTACTAAGACCCCTGCTCCTATTATATCTGCTCTTATACTCCTAGCTACCCCTATGCACGCTCCTCCTCTAGCTCCTGCTATATATATTATACCTACTACCTCTTCTACTACGCTTATTGCCCCTAGTGCTATACCTACTATCTTCTCTCTATCTAATAGTAAATAGGGGGTCCCCCCTAGCCTTGCTATAGCTAGCGGACTCCTTATAGCTACCTTAGCCTAATACTAGTAGAGCTAGTTAGATATATTTATTACTACCTCTCGCGCTTATTAGGGCTAAGCTTTATTATTAGGTTTAGGGGTTTCTATATATATTTAGGGCTTTAGCCTAGGATAATATTCACCTTTAGGTATTTTTAGACTTATTTTTAGGCTCTTACGAGCTAAATCGGGCTTCCTAGCTATAGGGCTAAATATAGACTTTTCTTAGCTACTATGCCCCCTTATTTCTAATTATTCCTACTTTATATCCTTTATAATAAGTATATATATATCTACTAGGTTTAGTAGCATATAGAAGTGCTTAAACTTGCCTCTAGAAAGGTTCTTTATAAGACTATTAGCAGGTATTAAGTCTATAGGTATATAGGCTATATCAAAGCTACCCTTTTAGAACTCCTATTATAACTACGCGTTCTAGATATCTATATAGCGGAGACGCGTTATAATACGTTCTCTATTACTAACTATAAGTCGGATTATCTATTAATTATTATAGTTAATCTTCTAGGCGTCTTTTCCTATATTTAGCGCTATATCTTAGAAGAGTCTTTTAAGTGCTATCGCCTCTTTTATAGTATTCTTAAGGCTTAGAAGCTCTGCTTTTATTATAGATATTATAATAGTATTTTAATGCATAGCTTTCTAATATATTGCACCTCTAAAGAGGAATATAATATATCCTTAGGCTAATCCCTACGTTTCTTCGTTATCTATAAACGAAGCGTTACTTATAATCTAGAGAGCTTATATACCCCTTACGTCTCCGAAGCAAAGAGCGAGGAATCGTGTTATATAGAGGTATTAGATCGTCTAGTTAACTACTATTATATAAGCTAATAAAGGGTTCGTGAGAAACTACGAGAGATATATAGCTATAAAAGCTATATCTAGATATATTATTATCGCTAAATAGAGTATAGAACCGACTTTCTCCTAGTACTCTTTTATATATATAGGAGAAGCTTATTCCTTATTCTTCTTAAGTTCCTTAAGGGGTAATAGAGTTATAGGATATATTCCTTCTTAAAGATCAAAACGCTTAGCAACCTTCTCGATATATAAATTATATACTAAATAGACCTTCTAGGCTATATAATCCCTGACTACTTAGATCCCGAGGTAATACTTAATAGCACCTTAGTCTTTGAGTTTATATTCAGCTTTTAGCCTATTTATAATCCGTTTCGCTCTAGAGGAGAATTCCTAGTAGTATAAAATGAGAATATTATTTATATAGAATAAAACTAGAACCTGATATTTAGGATCCTAGAAGAGATATACCTCTTCTAGGCTTAGGGCGAGTCCTAGCTTCTTAAGAGTTATTAAGAAATACTTATACTAAAGAAGTAGTATATCTCTAAGGCTATATAAAGCTTTATTAAGTTTAATATACTTTCTTTTATATTTAAAACCCTCTAGGAGTTAATAGTAAATTAGAGGTCTATTTAGGTCCCTCTCTATATTTAGGAAAGTATTATCTATATTGAATTGCTATACTTTAAGGTCGAATTAAGTAGCTAGAGCTATTATAATACGAAACGTTTTTATAATAAGAGTTGCTATATATATGTTTTCTAGGCTGCTCTTCTGCTAGAGGTCTCCTTATATATAGATCCTAGCCTTAAAACGCTCTAGATTGCTATTTATATTAACCTTATATATAAATACCTATTTCAGGGGTAGGGGTCTCGATTATATAGCTTATTAGTCGATTTCTCGCTATATTCCTTTTTCTTATAGTTTCTTGATTTCAAGCTTTACTACCTCTATAAAGCGCTTATATAGATATTTCAGAAGTATTAGAAGTTCTTTCTAGCTTCGGGGAGGCGATTAGAGCTTAGATATATATATATCTTATTCTAAATCCTCGTTATTATACTCCTATTTCTAACTTCTAATGCGACTTTATATATATAAATAAAGCGTTATATACCTAGAAGAACCTTCTTCTACTACCTTCTTCGCGTTAGGCATAAATACTATAAAGAAGGCCTCCTAGGCATATTAGTCTTTAATAGGAATAACCTTTTCCTAGTAATTAATCTTAGAGAATAGCTATTCCAACTTATATCTCTTATTAGTTGTATTAGAATAGGTCCCTGAGATATTATTAATAAATAAAATAAAATCTCTAAATCGCTCTAGAGGCTATTAATTATATTAGCTTAAACGGCTTGCCTTTTTATAATCCTTCTAATTATAGGCTCTTTTAGGAGCCTCTTCTAAGCCCTTTGCTTTATATACCTAGTTTATAACTCTAGGTATCTTATCTTTTAACTTAGAAGGGTCCTTAGGAGGTATTAATACTTTCTTCTCTTTATCTATATCTAGCATTAGTATTCTAAGTTAAACTTAGGGTTTACTATTTTTACTCCAACCTTTATTAGGAGTAGTATAAGTGCTATTATCCCCCTCTAAAATATCTATAACCTCCTTAGTTTATTTGCGAGATTTATTATAAGACGAGTTTAGTATATTAGGTTCCCCTCTCTAGCTCCTAATTATAACTTAGGGTCCTAGAGTATATTTAGGGGTAGAAAGACCTCCTAGAGCCTCCTTTTAAGTCTCCTTATATATTATAATATCTTATAACTATATAACTAAGGTCTCTTGCTCTTTAAGAGTATCTTCTACTATATTATTAGCCTATTCCTATATACCTAGAAGCTCGAGTACTGAATTTGGAAACGACTCGAGCTCTAGTTCCTATTTAATAATACGACGTATAAACTTAGCTAGTATTGCTATATATTTATCCTCTTTCGAGTAGAACTTCGACTCGTTAAACCGTATATTATATATAATAATTACTCTCTTAAGCGCGGGCACCTAGATCCTATATAGGTTATATGCGTTATTAATATACCTAACTAGGTATCTAATATATCCCCTCGGATATACCTTATAGTGCGTTCTTCCTTATCCTTTTTCTCGTTCCTTTTCGAGCGGGTATGTATAATAGCTATATATATATATCTATCCCTAGAATAGCTAAAGGTCTCTCCTAATTATAGATATATAAGAAGGAGCCTACTAATAGGAGTATTAAGTATACTATTCTTCTTTAACTTAATTTAGCAACTTCTAATTAGTTTTTTGCTATAAGGATTAGTTAAAAAGATAAATCCCTGCGAGAGTTAACTCTAGCTATATTTCTAGGGGAAGATTAGCTCCTTCTTATATCTTAATACCTCTTAGAATCGCCTCCTAACTAGCACGCTCTAAACCGCCTACTAGCTCCTTTATATCTACTAGGGGCGTCTCGAGTATAATTCTATTATTCTTTGCCTAGCGTTAATAGCGCGTACTACTATTAATAGCGATTATAGCTATCTTATTATCCTAATAGATAATATAAATCGCTAATCCGTATTGCCTTTTAACTTAGTATTTAAAGTAGAAAAGTATTATAAAGACTTCCTTAAGCGAACGTTGCATTAGGGGGAAACCCTATAGCTTACCCGAGTATTTATCCTTAATAATTAGGATATAAAGGGCTCCTAAGATTGCTTTAAAAGGGTAATAGAAAATATCCTAGAACATGCGATAATATAGATAAATCGCTTTATTTTCTAACTTTGAGCGCGAAATAACCTTCTTTATATAAGTTCTAGTATATATTTCGCATTATATCTGCGTTAAGCTATATATCTTCACCCCCTGAACGTTCTTAACTATGCATTCGAGAGCCTTAGGGCCTAAGTACCTAGAATAAAGATACTATAGGTATGCGTTATCTAATCGATCTCTGCGATAGTTATATATATCTGTCGGATAACTATCCTGCGCAGGTAATAGTACCAGAAAGATAGGGTTCTTCCGTAATACTATAGTTGTTCATGATATCTAACTATTATAGGTTTGGTGGTTACGACGGCTATATGGGCAGTCCTTGCATATAGGGTCCTGGCCCTCCTATTGGCTGAATCGGCGTAATAGGTGGGTCTGAACGGCCCGACGTGGCGCCGGTCGGGTCGGCGATGAACGGCTAACTAGGCTTCTAATACTAGCAGTCTTTTATTACTACCGGTGCCTACCCTATAATAGCCTATATTCATCGAGATAACTACTAAATAGTACTACTTATAAAAGGGGCCTAAATAGCCTAATAACTGCAGATCCCCCGGTATGCTATATATCCCTAGCTACTGTTAAACGACCTACCCCTCTATCCGTATCGTCGCTTTAGTATTATTAATAAGCTATTAGAGGGCTTTATTCAGCGTTAACTTCGTGAGTCCGTTAGCTAGGTTATTATTACTATAGATCTAGCGGATCTCTACGATCTCGCGGTGCTCGTACGACTACTATAGCGCTATTATATTAATTATAAGGCGCTTTTCTTTCGTTATACCTAGCTTAACGAGGCACTCATATAGCGAATACGAGTTGGTATAAATAATAGTTAATATTAATAGTAGATCTAGTCGATCGGAGACCTTTTAGAGGGTTATTGCGATCGCATAGGCTATATCAACGCTAGCAACTATGCTATAGATTTCCGAGGCTAGTATACTACGGGTAATGCGTTTTGACTTCGTCGAGCTATAGTAGATAATATTACTATTGATTTCGAATATATTAGTAGCCTTATTATCGTTAGTCTCGTTAGCTAGTATAATAATAAAACCTAGTTATAATAATAGGTCGTCGTTATTAGCGAAAGATCCGTTAATAAAAACAAATAGGTTCGCAGTAGCGAGGTTAAGCGGGATGAAACTAAGCCCTCTATTAAGGGATCGCGATTGCTAGAGTATTTGCTAGTTGAGGATTCTAACGTTATTAACTATAGGGTTTTGCTATTATATAGCGACGGATAGGTTGAAATAGGCCTCGGGTTAGTAAATTGATGCGATATATGCGCTGCGGGCGTGTTATTTAACGTATTGCTGCTTTTGGACGGCTTTATTAGCAGAGGGGTCGATAGGGTGTAACTTGAGCCCTTGGTCCTTTTAGCGAAGGGTGAGGGTATTGCTATTATTAATCGTTATAATCCTACTATTAAATACGAGGGGGTTATTAATAGCGAGGATCTGCTTGGGTTTAGCTAAAAAGCCGGCTTTAGTTAATTTAGCCTCCTTAAGGGCGGAAAATACGTCGTTTAATAGGCCTAATATATCGTTAGTTTATATACCTATAACAGCGAAAGATAGGTTATTTTTCGTTAATATAAGCAGGTAGGGGTTAAATAACAAAGTCTCTATCTCGAGCCTCTCTTTATAGTAATAGCTATATATAGCCTACTAATAGGTGCTAGCCTCGGTAATGCTATAGAGGGGTTTCACGACCTCTATAATAGTATTATCGGGGTATTTATACTATATTTAGGCGGGGATTTTAGCGAGGATAGGGCGGGCGAGGTAGGTAGCAGACTAGACGTAGGCTTAGGTAATATCGCAGATCTAAAGGGTTTTGCTATTAGCTAATAACAATAGGGCGATCGCGAGGATTAGCTATTAACTAGCTCTTTAGATCGTGGGGGCTTAGGTTAAAATAGCCTCTTTACTATTATTAGCATAGCTCTAAATAACGAGTCTCGACTTCTCATAGGGCTAGGTTATCTTACTTTTAATTTCGTTAATAATATAGGAGCGGAAAATCCGGATCCCGCTATAGTAAGCAGGGTTATACCTAATGAAGTTAAATACGCCTCGTTTGATAAGGGATTTGATCTCTTATCGGGTTGATTGCTTAAAAGGCTCTCTAGGGGTTATAATTACGCTATTATTATATAACTTAATAGCGAGGTCGTGGTCGGATTGCTCTTTAGTAGATAGGAAGGTCTCGTTAGTAGTAGTAATATCCGTTTTAGCGAGGAGTATAGTTAAAGTTAGACCTAGTGCTAGGTTGCAGCGGGGCTATCCTCGGCGCTATAATAGGGTGGGAGCTGCGTTATTAGTAATAACGATTATATCATAGACTCCCTTAGTTACCCCGTAGGGGTTTGCGATCCTATTGTTATTACTATCGGGTTCTATTAGCGGGTTAGTTAACTAGTAGTAAGGTTTAATAATAGTCGACCGGAAGGATTTCAGCCCGTTAGGTAGTTAAACTACGTATTTATAGCTATTATTAGAGATAAGCTAGTAAGGGCCCTTCTAGCTATCTTTTTCGCGCTATATTCTAACCTCTAACTAGAGAGGTAAGCTTAACGTGGGCTCGGTTATAGGGCTATTTCAGGCTATAATAGCCTTATTAACCTAATAACTAGCGTAGAGTCAATAGATCTCATTAGTAGCCTTCTATATAGCTTAGGCATATTATATAATCGATAGTAAGGGTACTAAATCGTCTATTAGGCGCGGGTAGGCTCCGAATACTAGCAGGGTTAGTACTAGGCTATCGGGCCTAGCGACGTTATTAATAGCTTTTATAGCTATTTAGAGGGCGACGTTAGGGTTAGCAAAAGGATCTTCCGCCTGGATAATCTTATAGGCCTAGTATAATAGCTTATAGTATCGTTTAACCTTCCTAATGCTATTATAAGCCTTAACTAGGACCTCTTTTATAGAGATCGCTATCTTTTGCATAGATTAGCGAAATTCAGCAGATCGAAAGGAGGTGCTAGCGTTAGTAACTATCTAGTTAGGTAGGCCCTAGTATATATCGATCTAGCAGAGCTAAAGGGTCTACTATATAGTTTTAGTAGATATATCCTTTATAAAGCGTGCTACGTTAAACGTAGTAGCTATATCGATGATATAGAGGGCAGGGCGGTTGCTATCGAGATATATAACGTTAATAATAACCTCGTAGTTGAAATTGCAGTTATCTTTTATTATAAACTTGAACTAATAGGGGCTGCTACTATGGAGTTAGTAGTAGTGGCAAAACTTCGTTAACTTATTAATAATATCGATATTAACGGGGTAGCCGGCGCGCTAGAGGACTTTATGGAGTCGTTGGATAGATAGGTAGCTAAAGCGACGGTGGATATAGCGTAATTCGACGTTAGTGAGGTTATAACTCACGACAGCCTCTTCCGGGTTAGTCATAAACTATGGGTAGCCCTATAGTTATATAACTAGGGTCGTGAGGTTATTATAAATAAGTTAGTTAGTGATATTATCGAATCTTATGCTAAGTCGGTCTATATTATAAAGGGATAATAAGAAGGGGGTATTCGTTAGCATTATATAGAAGGTCACGTTGCTAAAGGGAGTTATAATAACTATTATTCTGAGGGATTCGATAGGGTTAGCGCTGCTAAAGCGGATCGAGGCTGCCCTAGCTATAGAGGGGTTAAGTCAATAGTTAACCCTCTTTTATAGGGCTAGGAACTACGGGTAACCCCCGGTTAAATATCGGGCTGCGCCTAAGTCGGGGATAATCCCTCTGAATATAGTTAATAAATAATAGTTAGTGATATATATCGCGATAGGGTTATTGTTTTTATCGACTAATGCGTTATAAGAGGGTTTAACGCAGTTAATTGCATAGAGGGTCGACTAGTCGGCTAAGCGGGTTATCACGTTACTGCTATTAACTGCGGTGGGTTGGCTGAAATAGGTAGTAGTAAGGAAGGCCTCGTTGTTAGTACTATTAACCTTATTGCCGTTATTATTGATAGATAACGACTAGTAAAAGAGGGTAATAGGGTTGTTAATAACGGAGGGGTTGGCTGTAGTAGCCGCGAGGTCTTCGATACCCTCATACTACGCTAAAAACTAGTAATATTCAGCGGGGTTACCGTTGTTTTAGATATATTAGCTGCTCTTGAACTTGCTATAGGCCTTATAGCGATTATCGTCGGTATATTTCGTCGACTAATAGCTAGGTTTGCTGCAAACGTAGTACTTTTTAGCTCTTGCTGCGTTATTAAGGCTATTGCTAACTATACGGGGCCTAAAACGATTCTTTCGACCGTTGCTATAGTAGGTATAGTCGGTCTAATAGACCCTAGTCCTATCGTTATTTTTAGCGATATATTATACCGTAGGCCGGGTTGTTATTGAGATAGCTGAATATAACTAGCTGAGGACTCCTTTTATTGACTTAGTAGGGTTAAAGAGGTAAAAACGGCACTCTTCGACCCCTTAGTATGCGTTGATGATATAGTCCTATAGGATAAGATCGGAGTAGTAGGCTAGTAGTAAGGCTTATTAGACCTTAGTTATATAGTTAACGAGGATCTCTAAGCACTCTATCCTCGTTTTAGAGGGGTTATTACGGATAACCTGGGTTAATATAGCCTAGTGCTATTCCGTTAGGTAGGCCTAGCGGGTATCATAGGATTCGAAGTAGTTACAGAGTTTTTTAACTATAGTTAGGAGGCTTAACTAGGCGCTGCTAAGTCGGTTGAAATAGTAATCGCGGGCTCGGCCTTTTAGTATAAGGGGGAGGGCGCTAGCTGCCTATGATTACTAGATCCCAACCTTCTTATAAATATCCTAAAAGATGGTTAATTTTGCCTCTAAGACGTCGTATTTAGCGCTGCTATACTTTATATCGTTAGCGTAAAGCTTAGCTAGATCTATTAACTGCTTTAGCGTAGCTAGGAGGCTGTTATAGCCTATATCCTAGTTATTATTATTAACTGCGCTATCTCTGCTAGTAGGCGTGGTTTTTACTAGCGCCGTCGTAGGAGGGGCTTATAGCTGCGGGGTTTTTGGTTTAGCGCGGAAGTCGTGGATATTGCCAGCTTAGGCGAGGTTCTCGTCAGGTCTCATGAGATAGGGTAGGCGTGTAAGCGTAACTAGTACTAATATCTCGCGAATAAACGTTAGGTTATTAGCGAGGTATCGTAGGAAGTTATCTATATAGGTATCTAACTAGGCTTAGCTCTAGTAATAGAACTTAGGTCTATTTATAGCCTTAACGAGCCTAATAGAGATTGTTCTAGCTGCTAGATTAACCTATACTCTATAGCTAATAACGTGGTCTTTGAGGGCCTTCCTAAGCTTCTAGTTAGTCTTGCTAAATAGTTTAGCAATCTAGCTAATAAAGTCGTATAAGAACTTGCGCTAGAAGGCTTAGCTAGTGTTCTTATCGATCTTATAAACCTTAAGTTAATAGCTTATTTATATATTTACCTATTTAACGGATATATTAGGAATATCGTTGCTTTCCTCATCGATCTCGAAGACCTTGCCCTATAGGTTAGGCTGGATAATGCCCTTGAGCTGGGTGGGGATAGGGATATCGCTATGGATAGATCCTTAGATAGATCTATTGTAGGTGGTAGGAGGAGGAGGAGGGGGGTTGTTGCTACCCGGCTTAGCGGTTAGGGTAGCTATCGTGAATAGAGTGGAGGAGATAGGGGGGGGGGGGGGGGGTATAGTATGCGTTATTTTTCGCGATATCGTAGCTTTTTGCGTCGAGGTTGTTATATATAGGTATAAAGCAGCCTAGATGTTGTTACTATAGTTATTTATTTAACCGGTCGTTGTATATAGGCGCAAAGCAGCCTGGATATTGTTGAATAGTTGTTATAGTAGCCCGTAACGGTCGTTTCAATCCCTCTGCTAGTAGTAGTGATATTAATAGCGGAGACGTCTCTTCTACTATAGGTAGTAATAAACCTTGCTGATCTATAGTAACTCGAGTAGTTATAATAGTTAAGTTAACTACTAATTAGTGTCGGATAACTATCTTATGCAGGTAATAATACTAGAAAGATAGGGTTCTTCTGTAATACTATAGTTATTTATGATATCTAACTATCGTAGGTTTGGTGGTTACGATGGCTATATAGGCAGTCCTTGTATATGGGGTCCTGGCCCTCCTATTGGCTGAATCGGCGTAATAGGTGGGTCCGAACGGCCCGACGTGGCGCTGGTCGGGTCGGCGACGAACGGCCGACTGGGCTTCCAATAATATCTTATCTATAAGGGGCTTTTACTAGCTAGGTTATAGCGATAATATATATAAAACTCACTAGCATACTTTCAAGAGGGTATAAAGAAAGGGGGTTATATTTAAGGAAGACTAAATCGTGCTTTCGGATTAGTATAGCAATAACTACGCTTTGAGTAAGGTTTCTAATATATAAAGTATAGTTAAGTCTGCAAAACTAGATCTTCTGCGCGTTGAGGCGACTTTTAGATATAATATTAATATAAAAACCTTTAATATAAGCAACGTTCTTAAGTATAAGATTGCCCGACCCCTATCTATATTAACCCTTAAAGATCCCTTTGAGAACGTAGGTTCCCTAGCCTATAACTAGGATCTAGGTCGTACCCGCTTCTATAATATCTTCTAGGCCGGACTCTATATAGGAGTCGTCTAGTAATAGCGATTTATGATTAACTAAGTATATAGTACCGCAGTTATTATAGACTATACTATACGAGAAGATATATAGCAGGGCAGAGGCATTAAGCAAGTATATCCCTAGTATAATCGCTTTGGGAAGGCTTTGTAGATCGATTAATATAGCTATAACATTAGATAGGACTCTAGTATTCAACCCCTAGCTATATCTACTATTCTAACTACTTCTTATACTACTATTTCTATACTATTAGCCTCTTCTGCTATATAATCCGCCTCTTCTATAGTTAGTATTACTTATCTAGTTCGAGATCTATCCTTTGCGCGCAATAGTAGCCCTTATATTTAACTATTTACCTCGATTAAGCCTAGGAAGGATTTCCTAAGCTTCTTTATTATTTATAGAGATCTAGCAGAACCTATAAGATCCCTTATAAGTATACTCTAGGCGCCTATATATCTCAGGGGTTTAAGAATGCTCTTCTCTATATAAGTAGCTATTAAGATATATATTAGAGGGGTTATTAGACTTTCTACCTAAAGTAGTAAATAGAGCGTTCGATCTGCGAGAACCCTTAGTAAGCAAGTATTTATAAGCTAGAGCTGAGAAGATAATCCTATATTATTCTAGTATATATATTAGAAGCCCTAAACTAGTATTTATAACGAGCTGCGTAAGCTCGGTGCGAGCCTAATCCAGGGCAAGTTAATATCTAACTACTTCGAGGAAGGTTTATAACGCAAGTTCTCCCTAGACCTCTAGGATATTGAGTCTTTTTGCTTCTATATAGTAATAATACTACTCTATATACTAAGTAGAGGAGTTAATATTTAAATTAGCTTTATTAAGCAATTAAAGATAGTTCTTGCGAGCTATATTAGCAACTACGAGCGTTATAGGTGCGAGCTGCCTCTTGATCTCGCGTATAAGGGCCTATAGAGTCACCCTTAGCTAGGTATTATTATTTAGGATAGCTAATTCAGCATTAGTTAGAATAGGGTTCGAGACTATCTTATTAACCTATATCTAGAGGTTAAGGTAATATATCGAGAGGGTCTACTAATCTGAGGAAGTTACTATATAATCCTTAATTACTATATTATAATCCGTTTTTATATCCTTATAAATAGCGGTTTAAGGCATTTATAGAGATTCTAGGAGGGAGGATAATCCCCCTATTCTATTAGAAATAATGCTTACTTCTTCCTCGCTTCCCTAGGTCTCTATAATTAGATAGATATTCTCTAGAGCGCTCTCGGGAGCTTCTATTAGATATTTAGCCTCCTCTAGATACTATTTTACCTACTTAGTATACTCTTCTTAGTATTTCATATTTAGGAGAGCTTAGCACTTAATAATAAACTTAGAGATCTTTAGGGCTATAGTTACTTATAAAGGGTTAGAGCGATTATCTATATCTAGGTTAATATAATCCTAGAAGCTTCTTAGGCGTATATAGAACTCGAAATAGGTATACTACGCAGGCTAGTTGCTTCTAGATATAAGAATATCTCCTATAAGGGGAATCTTATTATTAGCAGAGGATATGATAGATAAGGATAGTAAAGGAATTAATAAAAAGGGTAGGAATAGGTTTCCTATGCATAACTTATAGCAGAGGGGTTTTTTAAGCTATTATTAGAGCTGGGCTTATAACTCTTGCGAGTTATGAGCGCGCAGGTTATTAGGAATAAAGGTATATTATAGAAGTAACTATTCGGAAGGGTTACTTACATTGCAGGTTAATATCTACACGTGCAGCTTATGTAATACCGCACGTCACGTAGTAGGCCGTGAGGCTGCGGCTCAAAGTGAGGATATCGCAACATAACCTTAACTTACCTCCCTTCTTTAGGATAAATAAGATTAGCACCCCTGCTAGACTTATTAATAGGCGAATCTACCCCTTTTATAAGGCCTTATAGATATAATCCCTTAACTCCTCTACTTCCTTCTTAGCTAGTAGGTAGATTAGTTTAAATAGGGGCTTAGTCCTAGGCTCTAGGTTAATAAGGTAGCTCCTAGTAGTCCTAAACTTTAGTATAATCCCTGCTAGGTTAATATTAAATACCTTCTTAAAATCCTAGTACTCTAGTAGAATATTCGTTTTAGTCTCCCTAGTATCCTTAGGCTCCTTAGTATCTTCTAGGTAGGTAGTAGTTAATCTCTATTTAACTACTTTCCTAGCATCCTCAGGCTCCTAGGCATCCTCTAGGTAGGTATTAGTTAATATCTAGTTAACCTATAATATACTTATAAATACTACTCTTACTTTATTTTTAACGCGCCTAAGCTCCTTTCTAGTTATAATAGGGTGAATGCTTTTCTTATATAGGGGAAAGGTCTAGCCTAACTTCCTCTAATTGAGGTTAGGGCACTCTGCTATATACTAAGAGATCCCTAGGATAGCGTTATAGCTATTACTATTACTAATTCTAAAGTTATATAAAACTATCCGCTAGATACCTATGCTATTATTACAGGCTACGCCACTGCTAGCGTCTGGATGGTGCTGCAGACCCTAAGGATTCTGCCCTTAATAACCGCTCTCGCTTAATGCTCGCCCTATATCCGCTTTTCTATCGCACGGGGAACTTCTTAGAAAACTTCCCTTCCTTAGCTTAGATTACTATAATTAAGGCACCCCTAAGTTAAATAAACCCAGGCTAGCCCCTTATATATCTAAGCTCTCTCTCTCTACGCCCGCCTCGCTAGTTATATAGCGCGATAGATAGCAGGTAGGAAATAGAACTAGCTATACCTATAGTAACTAGTCTAGAAGTACTACTAATAGGTAAGGAAGCATTTAAAGCAATTTATATAGCAATTAATAAGCTTAGCAACTAGCTCGATAGCCTAATAACTATATAGCAGCTTAATAATAAACCGACTATAGAGCTCTAGCGAGATATAGCAGGTAGCTACGCCCTAGCTCTACTAATACTATCCCTATAGCTAGAGACTACCTAGGAAGCAGGGGGTGCTTAGCAATTAAAACCCCTTCCTAACCCCCCTAAGTTCGGAGGAAACTGCAATAAGTACGCTATATAGGTATAATAGATGTATAATAAAGTTAGAATAAACCGGGACTTCTACTTAAGCAATTAGGAGGCCTAGTATCTTATTAACTCCTGCCTAGAACCTAAAGTATAGCTAGTAGTTATAGCCTTCTATAGCTCAGGGGGTAGTAATAGCTTATTCGAGCTAGATGCCTTCTTAGTATACCTAGACTATACCTATAGTAACCCTAATATTATAAATAAGGCTTTTAGAAGACTCTTAGAGCTTTAAATAAAGCATAATAAAGCCTTCGCCTTATTCCTACCCCGCTTTAAATACGCTATTATAAAAGCAGGTAGCGTAATATAGCTAGATAGCATCTAGATCGACTACCTATATAGAGCACTATCTTATAAGCTCCTCGACTATCTAGTTAACTACCCGACCCCCTATAAGTATACTAAATATATTAGCCTTATATAAGATATTATATAGAAGCTAGAGGGATTATATCGCATTCCTAATGCTTTATATTAGCCTATAATATTTAGATCGAGAGTATTATCCGCTAGAGTAGATATAGATAGGGATACTAGGATAATAGGTTTAGTATACGCCTCGCGCGAGGGTATAGGTAAAGGTCCTAATAAGGAAACGCGCTACTATTTCAAGTATAACTAGATTAGTTACTTATAAAGGGACTACTAGAAGGCTAAGAAGTCAAAGGATAGTCCTAGAGTAGTAAAAGCTATTAAAGAAATAATATATTTAAACTTAGGAGAGGTTAAAGGTAAAGAAGACTCTTCTAACTTAGGAAATAAATAACCTTAGTATAAAACTGGGTATTAGGGATAATAGAGGAAGAGCAGGCTAGTTAGGAATAGTTCTAGTTAGAACGTAGTATAAGCAGGCCTTTTATAATATTAGTAGTTAGAGTTAATAAAAGTATTCTTATTAACGCTTTAATAGACTGCAGATATAATATCTATATAATAGTAGACTACTAGTATGCCTGCTGCCTCTATTTACTATATATCGACTACTAAGCATAGTAATTATAAAGCTTTGCTAATAACTTAGCTCAAGCTGTAGTAAAAGGCGTAGCTATATTATACCTCGAGATTAGAAGCTATATATAGCAACTCTTCGCTTATATAATAAAAGGACTAGATACTAACCTCTTCTTAGGGAAGCTATAGATAGAATAAAACCATATTATTTATAATATAGTAGAGAAGTAGGTATATTATAGGAAGGTAGGGGTTACTATTACCCTTTAAGGATAGAAAGAACCCTAGAGAATAAGGGAGATCTAGGAAGCTTGCTAACTTAACGCTACCTTATTTATAGCAATCTGCTAGAGGGTTAGTAAGAGCTAGCTATCTAGGCTAGAAGTAGGAATATAGGTAATAAGCCTAAGGGATATTAAAAAAGCGCTCGAGGCGAAGAAACTAGAAGATTATTTAGAGAAACTATTATAATATATTTATAACGAATTTATAGAACTTTTCGAGCTAGCTAAGTTATACCCCCTACCCCTAAGTTATCCTAGTATAGATTACGAAATCTACCTCGAGCGTAATACCTCTAGCTAAGAGGCGCCCTTACCCTAGGGACCCCTCTATAGTATATCTAGGGAGGAGTTATTAGTATTAAAAAAGATACTTATAGACCTACTTAATAAGGGTTTTATTTAGGTAAGCAAGTCTCTTGCTAGTATGCTTATACTTTTCGTTAGGAAGCCTAGCAGAGGATTATAGTTCTATTATAACTATTAAGCATTAAATGCAATTACTAAGCGAGACTGCTACCCCTTACCCCTAATCTAGGAGACCTTCTAAAGGGTTAGTTTAGCAAAGTAGTATACTAAACTAGATATAGTAGCTACCTTCTATAAGATTTATATAGCAGAAGGGTACTAGGAAAAGACCGCCTTTTATATGCGATATAGGCTCTTTAAGTAGCTAGTCTATCTATTCGGATTAAGCGGAGCCCCTGCGATATTCTAATAATATATTAATAGCACGCTCTAGGAGTTCCTTAATAACTTTATAATAGCATATATTAATAATATACTAGTTTATAGCAGCAGCTCCCGAGCAGATTATAAGCAGAAGGTATATAAGGTTCTCTAAGCCCTCTAAGAGGCTAGTCTTAACCTTAACCTAGCGAAGTATAAGTTCTCTATAAAAATAGTAAAGTATATAGGATTTATCCTAAAGGTAGGCAAGGGTATTACTTATAATATAGAGAAAGTTTAGGTGATTATTAAATAGGAAGCGCCTACTTTAGTAAAAGGATTGCGAAGTTTCCTAGGGTTTGCTAACTACTACTAAGTATTTATATCGGAGTACTCAGGGGTTATAGAACCCCTTACCCTCCTAATAAAGAAGGGAGTGCTATTTATCTAGGGTAAGGAATAAGAAGATGCATTCTAGGCGCTTAAATGCTACTTCTAAACTATACTAATACTATATTACTTTAACCTATAAGCCCTAACTATAGTTAAGATAGACTGCTTAGGGTTCGCTTTAGGGGGGGTGCTAACCTAAGAAGATACGCAAGGATAGTGCTATCCTATCGCCTTCTACTTATAGAGGCTAACCCCTGCCTAATATAACTACCTAATTTATAATAAGGAGCTATTAGTAGTAATTGCTTATTTAAATATATAAGATGCTAAGCTAAGAAGCTACCCTAGGTTTAAGGTCCTTACTAACTATAAGGGCCTCGAATACTTTATATAAAAGCAATATTTAATAAAACGCTAAAGTCGCTAGGCGGAGTAGTTATTAAGGTATAATTTCTACTTAGAATATTAACCTAGTCGCCTAGTAGCTATACCTAATATGCTCTCGCGCTATAAATAGGATACCCCGAAAGGATAGGAGGATGAACTAGAGAAAGGGAGGGTAATCTAGATAATCCCTAACTCCGCCCTAGGTAAGGTAAGGAGGATAGTAATAGTTAAGGCCCCTGCTATAATAATATTCAAGGATCTAGCCCTTTAATATATATAGAACGAAGCTTAAGCAGAAGATAACTAATACTAAGGGGCTTATTCTATAGTAAAAAGGGGTAACCAAAGCTTCCCTCCCTAGCTAGGCCTGAAACTACAGATCGCTAAGTATAGTATTAACACCCTTAGCTAATTAATATTTAGAGACTAGATCTAGGTACTAGGGTTAATAGATAAAAACTACCCCTAGAACGTGCTTCGAATATAGTTAATTTAGAAGTATTACGACTTAGTAATAATAAGCTACCCTAGTTAGAATAACACCCTAGCTATCCTAGCCTAGTAATACTTCTAGCTAGGGTAGTCCTCTGCAGTCTGCTAGTTTATAAGAAACTGCAATAGCTGCGGGCGTAAAACGATTTAGCAATAAGCGAAACGCAGGCTTCTTTAACCCTTACTAGTAGTAGAATAGCTATATTATGATCTCGCTATGGATTTTATTATAGACCTCCTATATATAGTGAAAACAGGGTTGAGATACCTTTAGGTAATAGTCGATAGGCTCTCTAAGATAATAACCCTAGAAGGGATGCCTTCAATAGATATAGAAATATATATAGAACGCTTCGTAAACTACTACTACTAATTTCATAGTATACTAAAGTTAATTATTAGCAATAGGGGTAGTAACTAGATAAGTTAGTTCTAGCGATAGTTCTACGCGCTTATAAAGATTAAATAATATTTAAGCACTACTTTTTACTTATAGATAGATAGAGTAATAGAACGTTTTAATTAGGAGATCTAGGCAGTCCTGCGGATAATAGTTAACTTCGCCTAGGATAACTAGGAGGTTTACTTGCTCTCCGTTTAACTAGTAATTAATAGCTATAACATAGCTATAATAGGAGTAAGCCTATTCTTTTTTACCTATAGATACTACGTTAACCTAGTACTAGTAATATAGCCCGCGCTAGAGCCGTCGACCTCACGCGAGTTAGCTGCTAATAAGTTCGTTAGTAAACTGAAGTTAACTATAGAGTTAGCCTAAGTAGCTATTACTATAGCCTAATAAACTATAGAATAATTAGCAAATAGTAAAAGGATGCTAGCAGAACGCTACGAAGTAGGTAATAGGGTCTAGCTATTACTAGCTAACTTCTATATAGAGAGACCCTATAAGAAGTTAGACTAGCTATACCTAAAGTATAAAGTAACTAGGGTAATCTTACTAACTATAGTTAAGTTAAATATTCTAGGCAAGGTCTATAACTAATTTCATATTAGCTTACTATGCTACGCTATAAATAACCCCCTTCTAGGCTAAGAAGTTAATAATCCCTAACTACCTCCGATTTTTAAAGATAGAGAGGATAAATAGGAAGTTAAGTCTATTCTAGCTATATGCTAGAAGCGCGTAAGTAGGAGTAAGTATTATAAGTTATTAGTTAAATAGATAGGATATAGTTAGCCTACCTAGGAGCCCCTATAATTACTCTAAGATAACTAGGTAGTAGATAAGTATAAAGAAAAGTATAGCCCGATAGATAAGAATAATAATAACCCCTAGTATGCTATATTATAAGCTATATAGTAGTCGATAGGCAGGGGCAGGATAATGGGATAGTAGCTAGGCAATTTATAATTAGAGGAGTAGGTAGAAATAGGAGGCTCTATTATAGCTTAAAGCTATAGGGAGGTAAAATAGGACCTAAGCAGGCCCTAAGTAGGTAGAAAGCGGGTAGATAGTAGGCGAGTAGAAACTATAGACCTAGGAAGATAACCCCTTACTCCTCCTATTCTTTATAAGTAATAGTAATAGTATTAATAAGCTAAGAAAAGGGGTTAGATTATTAAGAATAGAAGAAAGGCAGGAATAGGATAAACCTTATAGAGGACCTTAGCTATATCTAAGTAAGCCTAGATAAAGTAATATAGCTATACCTTATTAGGCTTAACTAGGAGGGAAAGTAGAGTAGTAGTAGTAGTAGAGGTATTAAGGATAGGAATAGCTAGAGAACTAGCAGAGGGTATAGGGGAGGTATCTAATTTAATACTAGCTTTAGTAGTATGCTTTATAGTAGCGCGGGCATAGACCTCGTAGTTCTGAATAGAAGTAGTATAAAGGAGTTCTATATAAGCCTCGATTTATATAAGGAGCTATAACTATTAGTAATAACCCTGAAATATAGGAATAGCAGAGTCTTACTAAGGTCCTCTCGTTAAGGCTATAGCAAGTAAGGCAGTCTTAGCTAAGAGAAGCGAACTCCTCCTAGTAGTAAACTATACTAGGGTTGCTCTAGTAGAATATTAGCTCTATAGAGAAGGAATAGTAGGGAAGCGATACCTATATCGATATAAGCAGACTTAATAGCCTTATTAGAATAGTAGATATAATAGATAATATTACTTATAATATAATTAGTCTTATAATAGTTAAAAGGTAATAAGATAGCATACCTCGCTTAATAATATTATAGCAAGCTATAACGTTACTAGGCTTCTTAGCCTTAGCTATAGTAGATATATACTTTAGGTAAGGAACCTCGCGAAGAAGCCCCTAGGTCTTATCCTAGGGGATGCTACTAAAGACGAGCTAGTACGGGTAGGGACCCTAGTAGAATATTAGAAAAATGCTAAACGAGTAGAAGAATATATACTATAAGGGGCTCCTAGGTGATAGGATATATAGGGAGGGGGTAGTCGAGGTATTTATATAGCTCCTAGCTAGCTAGGGCGTAGAGGGGATTATCTATGAGATCGAAGTTATTAGGGGTAGCCTCCTTATAGTTAGAGAAGCTAGTAGAGGTAGAGCAGTTAGAGGGCTAGCCCTTAATAGGAGGAGGAGACTCTATCTCCTTATTAGAGTTAGAGAGGGGCTATATAGGGTTAATTATAGCGAAACTATAGGGAAAGAGCAGGTAGTAACTTACGGGGGGTGCTATTATAGAGGCGAGGAAAATTAGATTAATTAGATCTACGCGAGTTAGCGATTAATAGGGGTTTAGATATAACGAACTTATACTAATATAGACTAAGGGCGCGCTAAAAACGCTGCTAAAATAACGAGTTATTAGCTAAAATAACGCTATAATTAATCAGTTAACTTACTCTAGTATAGGTTAATAGGAGGAGGAAAAAGAGGAAGCAAACTAGGGGTATAAAAAATCATATTATTATAATTATTACTAATAAGGCGTAGAGCAGCTAGCAGCCCGGATTAATATCGCTCTAGACTAGCCCTTAGCCTATGCTCAAACCTGCAACTTACATAAGGGCTAGGGGAGGGGGGGGGGGAGGGGTATATATTATAGGCTATGCTACTACTAGTATCTAGATAGTGCTATAGACCCTAAGGATTCTGCTCTTGATAACTGCTCTTGCTTAATATTCGCCCTATATCCGCTTTTCTATTGCACGGGGAACTTCCTAGAAAACTTCCCTTCCTTAGCTTAGATTACTATAATTGAGGCACCCCTAAGTTGAACAAACCCGGGCTAGCCCCTCACAGCTATTAGTTATTTAGGTTACTAACTTCTATATGCTATAGTTAGGTCCCTTGGATACCTATATTCCCCTTATAGGTTCTAACCTATTAGCCTCTAGTTAGGTATTAGTTATAACCCTCTAGTTTATAATATTCTTATTAGCTCTATAATTAATAAGTATAGTACTAGTCTTCTAGCTACCTATAACTCAGACCTATATTATTATTTTAAAGCAATATAGCTAGTTGCTATCCTATTAAACTACCTATGTGGCTACTTAGTCCTTCTCTAGTTATTCATTAGGGTAGGGTTTGCCTTTATAGTAGGAGTAGCTATACTTCTTATAATATAGGCACCTTAGTAAGATATAGCCTTTTCTTTTATAATTATAATAGATAGTTTCCCTCCTAGTATCCTATAGTAATGTTACAAACGGGGGTCGGTGCAGAGTGAAAGAGTCAGTATAGATAGGTGCAAAGTTATAACATTTATTCTTCTCTAACCCTCTAGTCTACTATATGAGGGTATATGAGGATTAGAGGACTTATCTAGGGAGCTACCTAATACCCCCTACCTATAGACTTCCCTAAGATAGCCTATTACCCGGGGCACTACTAGTATTCCCCTTCTATAGACTCCTAGCATAGCTTATTATCCGAGGCGCTACTTAGTATCCTCCTTCTATAGACCCCTATAGGGTAGTCTAGTAAGTCTAGTAAGTCCTTTCCCCTATAATCTCCTCTAGGCTTATAATATAATTCCCCCTCTCTAAACTAGTCTATCCTCAGACTAGGCTACTCTATAGTTATCTAGAGGGTACCTAGTACCTACCTAGTTACTTCCTATAAGCCTTCTTAGTTTATAGTTCCTATAGGTCTAGAATTTAATATCCCTAGGTCTAGCTATATAACTCTTCCTTAAATAGCTAAGTAGCTTAGAGGAGTAGTTAGCTAGTAGTAGGGTATATTATCCTCTACCCTAGCTACTCTTATAGCTCTATACCTAGGTATTAAGGGACTTTATAGTTTAGAGAAGCTTAGAGGAGTAGTTAGCTAGTAGTAAGGTATCTATCCTCTACCCTAGCTATTCTTATAGCTTTCTATATAAATAGTTTAGAGAAGCTTAAAAGAGTAGTTAGCTAGTAGTAAGGTATCTATCCCTTACCCTAGCTATTCTTATAGCTTTTTATATAAAAAGAAATATAATTAGAAGCGCTTAGAGGAGTAGTTAGCTAATAGTAGGGTATCTATCCTCTACCCTAGCTACTCTTATAGCTCTCTATCTAAAAGGTCTAGGGCTACCTAGTAGTTATCTAGATACCTATAGCTAAACTCCCTCACAAGGGTTATTCCTTCTATCGCGGGATTGCACTAAAATATATTATTATTCGGGCTCGTTTTTATCGCTTTGAATTCGCCCTTTAAATTATTATATTTTCTACTTATTATTATATTTTTAGTAGCTTTATAGGGGTAATAAAGATATTCTCCCTCTAGGGGTGAAAGCGTTTATTATTATTATATAGGGGTTTACTAGTCTTTATCTAGTAGTTATCTAGTGCCTCCCTATTCATAGTAGGGTTGAATAAAGCCGAATAATATAATAATCTAGGGATTATCCTCCTTTTAGCTATATAGAAAGCTAACTTTAGTATTAAGTTGAAAAAGTATAAATATTATTCGAAATTTCGCTCTACCTAAAATCCTTCCTCTTACTTCTTTAGATTTATAATACTAATAAGTTGCTATTAGTCTCCTGCTCCCCTATTATTAACTTTATTTTAATTATTATATAACGAATTTATTATTATATCTTCTGCTACTAATAACGCTGCTCCCTTTCCTACTAGTACGCTAGATGCTTCCTATATCCTAATAATAAGTAAGCTCCGGGGGTGCTCCTGCTGCTACTACCTTTTAGCATAGGCGAAGTAGGAGCCCCCTAAGGGTAATATCCCTGAAATCAAGCTCCTCGCAAGCTTGATTATCTATTTCGAGAGCAATAGTAAGCACCTAGTCCTTAGCTAGTACTTATCTAGTATTTTGCTAGCTTTTAGCCTTAGAATTTATTACTAATTTATATAGTTTTAGATATTTTAACTAAATATAAGCATTATGCTAAAATAGGTAATAGAAAAGCTTATATTAATATAAGTTTTATATATTATTTTCTAGTCCTTAGCTACTAACTCCCCCTAGCCTACCCGTTATATAATAGGCGCTGCTAATAAGCTTAAGCGCCTTATGGATAAGGGCAGTGCCGAGCCTGATATTATATCCTAGTATAATAAGAATAAGGTAGGTTACCTAGTGCCTCTCTAGTACCTCTCTATATCTAATTATACTTAGGAGGAGATCCTTGCTGCCTAGCTTATAGTTAAAAAGGCCCTCTAGGCTAAGAAAAACGATGCTAATATTACGCCTAAGAAGCATAAGGCTAAGGAGGCTAAGATCTCTATAGAGATAGAGGACTACTAAGTAGCTACTTTAGAGGAGGCTGCTACTTACTAGTAGTACCTCTCTAAGGAGGTAGAGAAATAGACTAAGTTACTATATAAGTAGTATAAGGAGCTTTGCTATTACTACTCCGAGATAAAGCGGTTCGCTAAGGATTAAGCAGAGGTATAGGAGTTATAGGCTATGCACGCCTAGGAGTTAATTAATTCCTATAATAAAGTTATAAGTCCCTATAAGCCCTGCTAATACCTCCCTAGTACTTATCTAGTCGATTTCTAACTTTTTTAGAATTACGAGGTTATTACTACTAACTCTAGTAGCGAGGATAATAGCTCTAATAAGATAGGAACTAGCGCTTAGGGGATTTAAAATTTTTTAGGAGCGCCCCTAGTAGGCTGCTAATAATCTCTAGGTAGTATTATCGCCTTTAGGTATTTTCTCTTTCTCGTTTTCTCGCTTTATTAGGAGGCCTTCGGGCTAGTGAATTCAAATACCTAGCTAGCATGCCTAGTTTCTAACTACCTACTAGTTACCTATTAAATCATATAGGGATCGTGATATTTCTACCTATAATTTAGCTTTATAGTTATTTTATAAATCAATAGATACGTTATATTGCAGTTCCTATGAATTATCTAGTTCACTATAGCCCTTCTATTTAATATAGTACTAATAGTTCTATCTAGGGCCCCTATAGGTAATAATATAGTCTACTATATAGATATTATTATTACTATTATCAATTGGGATTTCTCGTAGTAGGACAGCTAAGCTAAAAAAGGGTTCTAATTATATAGGCGCGAAAATATTATAAATTTAGTAGTTTTTATCTAATCATAGCTTATATACTTATCCCCTATTAATTACCCGTTAGATCCTGAATAGGCCTAGGTATTTGTTAGAAAGTTTCTAAGAAGGCTGCCTTTACTTAATATTTTTAGTTAAAAGTAATATAAAGTCTCCTATAGCGAAAATAATAGGGGTCCTCCTCTAATTATAGAACTTGCTATATGCCTTATTATATTTATAAAGTAGGTTAGTAATAGCTAACCTCTAGGTGAGTAGACCTAGAACTCTGTTGTTTGCTACTAGGACTATTAAGACTTTTTATTAGGGCTCGACGTTATTAGGTCTATAGGGAGAATACCCTATTAATAGTTTAGCAGGTAGTATCTTAGTAGCCTTATAGTAGGAGTTATTATAAATAAACTAAGCTAGGTCGAGCTATATTACCTAATTATCCTAGTTAATATTATAGAAAGCTTATAAAAAGTGCTTAATGCTCTGATTTTGGCGTTCTATTTAGTTATTAGTTTAGGGGTAAAAGGCGGTACTAAGTTTCCTCCTAATAACTAGCAGGTAGTATACTTCAGCCTAAAAATTGCTAGTAAATAGCGATCCTCGGTTAGATATAATAGCTTCTAGGAGCCCGAATATGAGGAAAATATATTTAATAAGTAGTGCAGCTAGCCCGTTAGCTATGAGTAACTCCCTAGTAGGGATATATAGGGAGTATTTCGTAAATCAGTTAATAACGACGAGAATGCTATTATAAAGCTTATTCCTAGCTATAAGGGATAGTAGCAATTTAGTAATAAAGTCGATTAATATTTATTAAAAGGGCTAGGTAGGTACTAGTAGGGGTGCAAGTCTGCTATATAGGAGGTGGTATCTCGGTTTCATATGCTAATACGTTATATATATCTTAATATATTCTTTTATATCGCTCTTCTATAACTTCTAGAAAAACGACTTCCTAATCCTCTTTAGTATCTTAGTAACCCCCTAGTAACCTCCAGATAGTTCGTTATAGAACGCTCTGAGGACTTCTTTCCGAAGCGGGTAGTTATTAGGAATATATAAGCCCTTATAATATTATAGGGTACTAGTATTATCTAGTAACCACCTTATCCCTCGTTATTCCTACTCCTTATTAATATAAAAGGGGTCTTTTTATTAAGCTTTCTTAACTTAGTCCTAAAGCGAGGGTATAAGTTATTTAGGGAAGGTATTTAACGGTTAAGCACCTTATTATTACCTAATGCCTATCCTCCGGATAGTAGGTTAGTTAAACTATTATAGAAAGTCCTATAGGAGCGAGTCTCTAGCTTCCTTAATCTCTATATCCTCAGGGGTATAATCAGGTCTTCGCAAGAGGCTATTAGCTAGGTTATAATAACCTAGCTAGTACTTGATTTCACAGTCGAATATCAATAGGTCCTATAATAGCTATGCCTAATAGCTATTAAGCGTCTTCTTATTAGCGAGGTACTAATAACCCAGGTAGTTAGTAATAAACTAGATATAGTGCTAAGAATAAAGCAAATAATACTACTACCTTACTACTACCTCCCTAATAGCTAGTAGCTCTGCTTCTAGTATGCTATACTATAGTTGCACGCCCTTAAGCTTCTAAGATATAAACGCTACCGGTCTCCATACGTCGCCCTCTAGCTAGCTTAATATCGCCCCTATTATAAAGTCTAATATATCGGTATTAACGCGAATTAGGAGCGTAGGGTTAAAGTATTATAAAATAGGTGCTTCTATAAATAAAGCGCGGAGCTAATAGAAAGCAACTAGTGCTTTACTAGTTATAACTAGTTATCCTTTAGCTATATTAGCAAGTTAGTTAGTAAGCAGGCTATAGATTTTGGAGTAATTCTTAATAAATCTCCTATAAAACCCTATAAATCCTAGAAATTGCTGAATTTATTATATTATAGTAGGTACTAGCTACTTAGTAATTGCCTAGACCCTCTCCTATTCTATAGCGATACTATCTAATAAAACCACGAACCTAAGAAAGTCGATCTATTCCTTATGGAATTCGCACTTATCAGGGTTTATATAGAGGCTATTAGCTCCTAACTAGGTGAGTACCTGCCTCACCGCCTCTATATAGGAGTCTATATCGTTAGTAAATATCAAAATATCATCTAAATATATAATATAAATAATATTAACTAGGCCTATAAGTAACTCGTTAATAAACGTTTAGAAGGTAGCAGGTGCGTTAACGAGCCTAAATAGCATAATATGATATTTATAGTAACTATATTATATATAGAATGCTATCTTCTACTCATCTCCCTCTCGGATCCTCACCTAGTAGTAGGTATCTTTAAGGTCGAGCTTTATAAAGTACTTCGCTTAGGAGAGCTAATCGAGGATTTTATTAATTAAGGGGAGAGGGGTGTAGTTCTTAGTAGTTACTTAGTTAAATCCCTAGTAATCTATATATAACCTTAACTTACCCCCCTTCTTTAGAATAAATAAGATTAGTACCCCTACTAGACTTATTAATAAGCAAATCTATTCCTTCTATAAGGCTTTATAGATATAATTCCTTAACTCCTCTAACTCTTTCTTAGCTAGGGGGTAGATTAGTCTAAATAAGGGCTTAGTCCTAGGCTCTAGGTTAATAAGGTAGCTCCTAGTAGTTCTAAACTCTAGTATAGTTCCTACTAGGTTAATATTAAATACCTTTTCAAAATCCTAGTACTCCGGTGGGATCTTTAGTTTAATATCCTTAATATCCTCAGGTTCCTAGTTATACTCCTAGTAGATAGTAGTTAATATCTAGTTAATCTATAGTATATCTATAAGTATTACTCTTGCTTTATTTATAATACACCTAAGCTCTTTTCTAGTTATAATAGGGCGAATACTCTTCTTATATAGGGGAAAGGTCTAGCCTAACTCCCTCTAATTAATATTAGGGCACTCTGATATATACTAAGGGATCCCTAGGATAGTATTATAGCTATTACTATTACTAATCCTAAAGTTATATAAAATTATCCGCTAGATGCCTATACTATTAGTTATTCGGGTAACTAACTTCTATACGCTATAGTTAGGTCCCTTGGATGCCTATATTCCCCTCATAGGTTCTAAGTTATTAGCTTCTAGTTAGGTATTAGTTATAACCCTCTAGTCTATAATATTCTTATTAGCTCTGCAATTAATAAGCATAGTACTAGTCTTCTAGCTACCTGCAACCCGGACCTATATTATTATTTCGAAGCGATATAGCTAGTTACTATCCTACTAAACCGTCCGCATAGTTACCTAGTTCTCCTCTAGTTATTCACTAGGGCATAGTTTGCCTTTATAGCGCATATAGCTATATTTCTTATAGTATAGGCACCTTAGTGAGATATAGCCTTTCTTATTATAACTATAATAGATAGTTTCCCTCCTGGTATCTTATAATAAGTCCTTAGTAGGCTCCTAGTAGGTATTAGTATAGCTGCAGTCCCCCTTTATAATCTCGGTCTATTCCTCTGGATTAGTAGCTTAGCCCTCTAGTTATTATCCCTTATAGTTGGTCCTCTAGTTCCTTATTAGTAGCCTATATGCTTATATATTAATCATAGGTTCGGCATTCCTAGCCCTTATATTAAGTTCGAGCTGCGATTTTAGTAATCTATTTGCTATAATATAGTATTAGAGCTTAGGGTCTAGCCTAGCTACTATATTAGCTACCTAGATCTCCTCTAGTTATTAGTAGGGGCTCTCTACCTTAATCCCTTTATAGTAATTAATAAAGCTCTAGTATAATTATCCTAGTTATTCGTAGGCTTATTTAAGCTAAGGTTATATACTAAGGGTTCTAGACCCCTTATTAGCTATGCTATTAGTTAACTAATCTTCTATTATTACTTATATAACGTTCTTCGCCTTATTATTATATTTAATAAAAAGGTATATAGTCTATCGCTTTGCTACTAATCCTTCTAGGTACCTAGTAGTATATAGCACCTTCTTAAGGTCTAATATAATCTTATTTATTATAAATTATATCTTAAGATTAAATATAAATTAATTATAATTAGTCTAGGTACTCCCTTTATACCTAAGTATTAGGAGGTGCTTCTCCTAAAGTTCTAACTAGTGCTTCTTTGCCTTGGGGTTGCTATTAATAACTACCTAGTAAATAATAGGATTATCTATTAGGATTAATAGTTAGCTAGCCCTTAAAGCCTTAAGATATTCTTATTTATATTTTAGTTAACTCTTCCTTTCTTCCTCCTTAATAAGACGATCTAATTTAGCCTCTATTAATTAATTAACTAGTTGTTTACTAATACTCTCTTTATGATTCTAATTAGTAGGTATCTTATCCTAAGTTTAGCTATTTAGTAGCTCCTATCTAGTATAGGATCCTACCTCCCTAGTAGACCTATAAGTAGGTATTATATTATTATATATTATACTATACTACTCTAATAGTTTATACCTCTATTAGTATAGGTAAGAGAGAAGAATATATTATAAAAGGGTATAGTATAGAGTGAGAGAGTTAGTATAGATAGGTATAAGGTAGAATATTTATTCTTCTCTAGCCCTCTAACCTACTACGTGAGTGTGCGTGAGGCCTAGAGGACTTATCTAGGGAGCTACCTAGTGCCCCCCTTCTATAGACTTCCCTAGGATAGCCTATTACCTAAGGGGCTACCTAGTATTCCCCTTCTATAGACTTCCCTAGGGTAGTCCGATAAGCCCTTTTCCCTGCGATCTCATCCTGGCTCGTGACAGTACTGCAGACAGGTCGAACCGCATACCATTGAGGTAAGGGGGAGCCAAGCCACAGCTGCCAGTAAGCACGGTAGAAAGAACCATACAAGTAGAAGGGACGTTATAGAAGCGAGCAACTAGGAGACAGCATGAAAAGTAATTATATATACTTCCTAGACGTTCCATAGTAGCTCGGAACAGGAGTAGTCATACGAATCTCTAGTAGCAGGCATAGAAGTACAAATAGTAATCTTAACCAGATCAGCATTACACATGTCGAAATTATACTGAGGAACGCCGCAGTAGCCCGCTGAGGCAGCTTTGGCCAGCAGACCTTCGCTTTCGGCCCTCACCATGACGGTCTTGTTCAGTCCTGGAATAATAGAGCTCGTCAAGTCTTCCGTCGGGAAAGGCTGTTCGGAAGGGGTCATTCTGCATGCGCGACGAATATAGCAGTCGACAACGGGTCCCACGGCAGGTACTGTGATGGTAAAGATAGCATAAGCGACCTATACAATAGCGGCCAGAGGCATCTATGATTTTACCAGCTGAGGTATTTAACGAGTTAACAAGAGGAATTCTTCATGCTAACAGTGTAGTTTAGGTAGACGTTTAAGTGTCTGATCTTAATTACTTGTCTCTATTTATCATGTTATCTAGTCCCTAGCCTGAGATTATGAGAACGAAAGCTCAGCCTTCTTCCGCTGCTGCTTCGATCACGATGCTTATTCCCAAGTTAGTCGATTGCTGCCTTGTCATAACATGGATTCAACGCTGCAGCTGCGCATCATGAACGCCGAGTGAGTTAGCTCTAATGGGATATTCATTTCGGTCTGTTGCTGCTTTATCATAGCAATAGACCAGAATTGTCTCAACATTAAGATCTCGGCCCAACGCCGTAGCCGCTTGTCGTGACTGCCAGGCGGTTTAACCATGTTGGAGGACTCGAGTTGGTCTCATACTACTTTGTCATAGAATCAGACCCTAGTCACCGTTTGGTCTCCAACGCCGTAGGTGCGCATGGTTACGGTCAGATTTCGCAGATGCGGCGACCGCCAAGCGTTGCAAATTTGTTGGAATTCATGCCAAGTGGGTCCATACATCATCAACTCGTGTTGGACCGACTCCAATTCCACCTTCCTTTGTCAATAATGCTCTCAGAGTACCATGCATTATAGTGGTTCTTCCAAGCCTCTGCCCTACTTGGCATCCACTATCAAGTGAATGACTTACTTGTATGCCAGTTTTGAGTGAATCACCTTGGAGCGACATGGAGGTCATCATGTTTGCATAGCCAATTGGCTGGTTCCTCTCATCCTCTCTGCTCTTTTTCCTCAGTCTGCGACAGGAAGCACGAAAACTGAGGTTGATCCTAGCCGCCCTACACTTACTCGCAGTCACTCTCAGCTTCAATGCTAACAGAGAGGGCTTGCGCGAGCTGCCATTACTTACTGTGCCCTTAGCCATCGGAGTAACAGTATATACGACTTCCATTCTCTTCCTGGACGAAGGAAACACTGCGGCTGGCCTATCTGTCTTTGCCCAAGTGAAAGCAACGAGTCTAATCTGGTGCAACATCCTAGGCTGCAGCCGTGCAGTCTTCGACCCACTACGGAGGCAACACTGGAGTACCAAGGCCGCATTTCCTTCGTCCTCAGCCGAATCTCCAGGGCCCTGGCTCTCTGGCTGGCCGCTGGTCGACCGGCGGATATCCGAAATCTTACTCCCCCGAACGCTGAGTTCCCTCTCTCTCGGGATCAACAGCTTCCCTCCTGACAAACAAGCCCTCTTTCCGGGCCCCCGGACTTCTTCACGGTTTACGTACTCAGATTGTGTCCTCCGCGCCATCACCTGCACATACTGGATATGGAGCACCTACTACAGCTTTCACAGCATTACGCCACCTTTGTGCTGCACTCATTGTTTCTGTATTGGATTGGGAATCTACCGCCGACTGGGCAGCACCACCGCTTTTCGGCTCCATCTGGGATGCATACACTCTCCGCCGCTTCTGGGGCGTCTTCTGGCACCGGCTGCATGTGGTGCCATTCGCCGCTTATACGCCGCCCCTGCCGGCCCCGCTTCGCGCCCTATGGGTCTTTCTACTCTCTGCAATTGGTCACACGATAGCAAATTGGGTGACGCATGGAAGACCATGTGTGCTGTCGGAGGTTCGCTTTTTACTCTGAACTGGGCTTTGTGTTTCTGTGAGCTGATGCTTGGTTTGGATGGAGGGAAAGTATCTCACAAGTTGAATTGCACGCCCACCTCAATAAGTAGGCGAATGAGTGGTCTTGCTTTCGTATGGTTGTTCTTCTTTTACACCGTCCCGGCATGGCAGTATCCTCTAGTCTACGGCAAATCTTGAGTATAAAGTCTTGGGTTTTGTTGTAACTTTCCTTCGCGCGTTGTACATATTTATCACTGCACTTCAAACAGTCGACTTAGGGTGGGGCGTGGAAATACACCGCAGCCAGCATGAAACTGATAAAGCTGCACCACTCCCTACCACTAATCCCACTTTGTTCACATCTACTTCATCCTCCTCGTCCATGTTACCAAGGCGGTAAAGGTCTCTAGTCAGCTTTTCTTTCCGTACTTCTCACAAGACCCCAGACCTCCCGAACAGCCTGCACAAGATCACCATGACTGAACCCCGGGCATCGAACGATACGTCTCTTCCACCTTACGATGGGGTCTCACAGACAGGACAGGAGATATGTCCACCCGCAACTCTTGTCGTCGCAGCTCAGTCGATTCACGCTCTAAAGCCGGATTCGCCGCCGTTGTACTGTCTCAGTCTGGGCATCCCAACCCTCTCAGAAATTACTACGGAGGTGGAGTTATTTCGCGTCGAGCCTAAGCAAGATGGTTCAGAACGTCACCGTCACATATACGACCTGCGATATATGCGCTCGGGACCTGGTGGTTACGTGAGGCTACCATCTGATTCGCCCCGATACTTTATCGAGCGTGCGACCCGCCGCTTTCCCGGACTCCGGGATTTGGGGCTCAAGAAGAGTCGTTCACTTATGCCAGGAAAGGCATGCTCAATCGCTGTGCCTATTGACATCAAAGGAAAAACTAGCAAATACGGCATACCCAACTTCGTTAAGCCGCAGTTTTCACCATCGACAGAAACAAGTGGGCTGACGAGCGAGGAGCCGTGATCGCGATCATGCACGACGCCGTCGACGAGAGGCACAGGTTGGTCATAACAGCAGCGCTGCCGCGTGCCCAATTCGACATGCTGGTAGCCTTATGGTGCTGTAAGTTGTGGGAATCTGGAGTAGCCAAAGCTGAAAAGGCGCATGAGGGGATCGATGGAGGTAAACAAAACTATTAACCCAAGCTTCATTCAAACACATGACTACATAAGTATCATTGACTGACATGTGATGCGCATGTGTAGTGAAGAGGAAGATGAGGCTGGCAAGAGAGTTCGGGATGGGTAGCTCATCCAGTAAGTTCCTATTACTTATATCCACATCCAGCTAGATAGATGTTAATGAACACGTTGTAGTGGGGCCCGGAGGAGCGTCCATGGCGTTTTGAAAGATATTTTGTTAAATTGAGACAAAAGGTTGGTTCTTTGGATTGGGATATATTACTCTGATGCCAGTCGCCTTTCTGCGCTTCTGAGTCTGCTCTTCCTGCGCTGAGTACGAAGGTACTCCCTTTAATGATATCAGTACAATTTAGCCTGAGAATCCTTGTCTCTGTTAACGATAATAAAAATACTTCTTCCCCCTTCCCTTATATTCCCTATTCAATCTTATTACTCTAGTTATACTTTCGATAGTAGAATCAATAAATTTAACCCGGTTTATGTCGCTAAAGTTGTGTATTTAGCTCTCTAATTGTAGGGTTTCTATAAAAAGAGGCTGAGAATAACGCTGGGTAAAGACTAATAAGTTTTCTCACGTATAAAGACGTTCCTAAAGACTCCCTTAGAAACCCCGAATCAAGCATTAATTCGATGCATTTAGAACTAATTACTCTTATATAAGCAGCTTTTTTGTGAATTACTAAATTGAGAAGGCTGGCGTTGCAGTGCTATATGTATTACTTGCTTCTAGGACCATTCAGAGTCTTGCGAAGTTTCATTAGACAAAACTGCGGCTAGTGGGAGAAAGCATCTAAAGGACATATTTTGAGCTCACAGAGGTCTTCCAGAGTAATGCATCATGCCAACAAGAATTTTGAGCGGTATAGTAAACCTGTTACCTCGGATTTTCCACCCGCTGGCCTCTAGGACTGTTTCGAATTGCTGACCGTGGCGTGCTTTGATGTACAAAACCAATTATCTAGTAGATGGAATCGAGGTAATCGAGGACCTGATTGAAAGTTCACAAAATACAAAGCCTAATTGCATTCGGTCATTCATGATCAATCACTAACTGTGCTGCTGCACTTCGTGAAGATCTTCTGACGGAAACTCTGAGGCAGAGACCCCCGGGCGGATGATGTGCCGTCATCCTCAATCTGCAAGAGATGAGCCAAGGCCCAATCTTGGTCGTTGGCATAAGGGTCTTTATAGTGCCCTGCTCGACCGTTCACAGACGTGGGATAAATCCACGCGCAAGATCCCCTGCCCTCTGGGGTGAAAAGCGCCATGTTAGCACGAAGAATGCCATAGGCTTGCTTCTCAGACGCATCATGGCCAGTTGCTTTGCTGTAATGGTGTAGCGCGATAGAGTTCAGAGTGCTCCAGTAATGAGGAAACGTATCTCCCCACATGCGGTCTTTCCCAAACCAATGTCCATCCCAGTGTCGTATGGCAACATCGTGGACGCGATAGTCCGGTTGCTTACCGGCGAATCGCAGGAGAACTTCCATCTGTGCTTGTGCCCCATCCAACCAGGTCTTCTCACCAGTGAATCGGTATAACTCAAGAAGAATAATTGCCGCTGGAGCAACAATAGACTGTTCAAAGTTGACTTCAGAAGGAGGATAATTTGTTCCGCGGTTGAGGATTTTGTGGCCATGCCCAATAAACAAGCTTTTTGCTCTCTCGAGTGACTTCAGATCACCAGATGCCTCGAGCGTCCGTAAGCCTTCAAGAATAGGCAGCCCGATGGCATACAAAGTCTCGCCACCTTCCGCGTAGAAATTCTCAAGGGTTAACATGAACCTTTCGAGCGGAGTTTGACCTGAGAGAGTCGGGATGCCAATAGCTGAGGCTACAAGGTGAAGTTGAAGAACCCAAGGCCAATTGTACAGTCTTTTCCGACTGCTCGTACCTCTTCCCACTGGCGCGTCATACACAAATCCGTTTTTGTCTTGGAGCTTAGTGCAAACGAACGAATAGTATGCACGAAAGGAATTCTGCAATCGATCGTCTGGGAACTTCTTCAGCCATCGGCCTATGAGAACACCCATCCCAACACGTTCACGCCCAGCGTTTCTATCTTGATGAGTCTCGTAGAATGGCGGTGCTTCTGCTTGGTTGTCGTAGACAATGTAGGCGCCATATAAGAAGTCATCAGGGTCGGTGACTTGTTGTTTATCGAGGATGAAGTTGATGCGATTTCGAATGAGATCGTCGTAGGGAGGGATGGTGTTGAGGAAGACAACACATTCTTGAAGGTTGCTGCCGGTCCCAGTCGAGATTCGCAGAGGTTTCTCCCCAAAGTCTCCAGCGTGATGGACAAAGCTGAACCCCTCGCTGTTTTGTTGCACAGGCTGTCCATTTACAGTTGTTGACGAATTGACGGCTGCAGGGTTGCCTCTCATTCGTATGGTGACGCTCTCACCGGCGACGAGAGTATGCTTTGGAATATCGAAATGAATGAATTGGCTGGAGCGCTGGGCACACTGAGAAAAGAAATCTTCCCAGCCCTTGTGCCAGAATAAGGACCATTCAATTACGCTGGAGTCGCCGGGCTGCAGGATAGGCACTGAGGGATGAAGGAGAAAAACTCCTCGAGTGTTGGAATGGGTCACTTCGTCCCGAGATTCAATGCTGTAACCCGATAACGATCCCCGCGTAAGGACCAAACCTAAGTCACGGCCATGTCCGCCCATCTGGGTCAGCTTCACCCAAGAAGAGGTTCCGCCGTGAGCCCAAACATGGGCATGTGTTCGGGCAGCTAGAGCATCTGTGGTGTAGGTGTAGTGGTCGTTGAAGGGCGTGTAGATTGCCAACGACTGCGCTCCTTTTGCGGCGAGATTCAGCGGCGAGGTTCCCCGGTTCGTGAACTCGTATGCCTCCGTAAACGAACCCGTGACGCTGTTCAAGCGACGGCGGACAAGGACTTCAAGCGGGCCGTAGGCGTACTTCGCCTCGGTGGCTTCGTGCCCACTGGCAGACTCGATGTGAGGAGTGTTCCAGTGAACTCGATGCAGCAGACTAGCGCCGAGATCAGCGAAACCAAGACCCCAACGACTTCCCACGGGTTGCCAGGGTGCATTTCCTGGGGAGCTGACCCAGTTGAGCGGGCTGTCAGCGCGAGGATCCAATATCTCCAAGACAGCCCCGGTGGCTCGGTCGATGTGCACCGCAAAGTCCCCGTTCAGCAGGTTGATCGTGCGGACCATGGTTGAAGCCTGGAGAGAGGTGACGTGTGCAGAATTGACGCCTCAAGAGCCGTTGGTCAGATAGGAGGAGCCTAATTAGTAGCGGTCAAAGATGAGACGGCCACGTGAGCACTGAAAAAAATCGATGAGACACCACTCAGATCATGAGACGAACAGCGACGTGTCCGACAGTGTCTCGGTCGGAAGTTAGCGGGAAATGCCTGATTAATAGAGCCCGTCTAGTGTCAAGAGCCAATGCAGGGGCAGCCGAGGATGGCGCTAAGCCAGCAGGGATTGAGCTTTACTGCGGCGCATCCGACAAACCAGAGGTTCAACACCTCCGAGAGAATATGGTTTCGCTTTGTCGTGATGCCTTCAGCATTGCCCGCTCCCACCGTGGCACGTGACCCACGTCGGCCACGGAACAACTCTTTTTCGAGGGTCGTTCCTCCGATCATGGTTATCCCATCGACTGCGAGATGACGTCGGTACATATAGCCCACAAAAAGGCCCCTTTTTTCCCCCTCACTATATCAGGTATATCTAGCCACGTTATATTAGCCTATGAATTTTATATGCTATATATAGCTAAATTATTATTTTAAGCTATCACTATAATTGATTCTAATAATTCTAACGCTTCTATAGTGTTGGAAGCCCAGTCGGCGGTTCGTCGCCGACCCGACCAGCGCCACGTCGGGCCGATCGGACCCACCTATTGCGCCGATTCAACCAATAAGAGGGCTAGGACCCTATATATAAGGACTGCCTATATAGCTATCATAACTACCAAACCTACGATAGATAGATAACACGAATAACTATAGTATTACGGAAGAACCCTATCTTTCTAGTACTATTACCTACGTAGGATAGTTATTCCGATACTAATTAGTAGTTAACTAACTATTGCAACTACTCGAGTTACTATAGATTAGCAAGGTTTACCACTACCTATAGTAGAAGAGACGTCTCTGCTATTAATATTACTACTACTAGCAGAGGGATTGAAATAACTATTATAAGCTACTATAATAACTATTCAATAACATCCAGGCTGCTTTACGCCTATATATAACAACCGGTTAAGTAAACAACTATAGCGACAATATCCAGGCTACTTTATGCCTATATATAATAACCTCGATATGAAAAGCTATAATATCGCAAAAATAACGCATACTATATCCCCACCTCTACCACTCTATTCATAATAGCTACCCTAACCGCTAAGCCAGGTCGCAACCCCCCTCCTCCTCCTCCTACCTATAATAGATCTATCTAAGGATCTATCTCTAGCGATATCCCTATCCCTACCTAGCTTAAGGGTATTATCTAGCCTGACCTATAGGGCAAGGTCTTTGAGATTAATAAGGAAAGCGACGATATTCCTAATATATCCGTTAAATAGGCAAATATATAAATAAGCTATTAACTTGAGGTCTATAAGATCGATAAGAACACTAGCCGAGCCTTCTAGCGCGAGTTCTTATATAACTTTATTAGCTAGACTGCTAACCTATTTAGCAAAACTAACTAGAAGCTTAGGAAAGCCCTTAAAAACTATATTATTAGCTATAGAGTATAAGTTAACCTAGTAGCTAGAATAATCTCTATTAGGCTTATTAAAGCTATAAATAGACCTAAGTTCTATTACTAGAGCTAAGCCTAGTTAGATGCCTATATAGATAACTTCTTATAATATCTCGCTAATAACTTAACGTTTATTCGCAAGATATTAGTACTAGTTATGCTTATACGCCTGCCCCCTCTCACGAGACCCGATGAGAACCTCGCCTAAGCTAGCAATACCCACGACTTCTATACTAAACCAAGAACCCCGTAGCTATAGGCCCCTCTTACGATAGCGCTAGTAAAAACCACGCCTACTAGCAGAAATAGCGCAGTTAATAATAACTAGGATATAGGCTATAATAGCCTCCTAGCCACGCTAAAGCAGTTAATAGATCTAGCTAAGCTTTATGCTAATGATATAAAGTATAGCAGCGCTAAATATAACATATTAGAGGTAAAATTAACTATCTTTTGGGATATCTATGAGAAGGTCGGGATCTAGTAATCGCAGGCTGCTAGCGCCCTCCCCCTTATATTAAAAGGCTAAGCCTGCGATTACTATTTCAACCGACTTAGTAGCGCCTAGTTAAGCCTCCTAGCTATAATTAAGAAACTCCGTAATTACTTCGAATCCTATAATACCCGCCAGGCCTACCTAATAGAGTAGCACTAGGCTATATTAACCTAGGTTATCTATAATAACCCCTCTAAAACGAGGATAGAGTGCTTAGAGATCCTCGTTAACTATATAACTAAGGTCTAATAAGCCTTACTACTAGCCTACTACTCCAATCTCATCCTATGGGACTATATTATTAATACCTATTAAGGGGTCGAAGAGTACTATCTTTACCTCTTTAACCCTACTAAGTTAATAGAAGGGGTCCTTAGCTAGTTATATTTAGCTATCTTAATAATAACCCGGCCTATAGCCTAATATATCGCTAAAAATAATAATAGGACTAAGGTCTATTAGACCAACTATACCTACTATAGCAAGAGCCGAAAGAATCGTTTTAGGCCCCGTATAGCTAGCAATAGCTTTAATAACGTAGCAAGAGCTAAAAAGTGCTATATTTGCAGCAAACCCGGCTATTAGTTGACGAAATATACTAACGACGATCGCCATAAGGCCTATAGCAAGTTCAAGAGCAGCTAATATATCCAAAACAATGCTAACCCCGCTGAATATCACTAGTTTTTAGCATAGTATAAGGGTATCGAAGACCTCGCAGCTACTATAGCCGACCCCTCCGTTATTAACGACCCTATTACCCTCTTTTACTAGTTATTATCTATTAATAACGATAGCAACGAGGTTAATAGTACTAACAACGAGGCCTTCCTCACTACTACCTATTTCAGCCAACCTACCGCAGTTAATAGCAGTAACGTGATAACCCGCTTAGCTAACTAGTCGACCCTCTATGCAATTAACCGCATTAAACCCTCTTATAACGCATTAGTTGATAAAAATAATAACCCCGTTGCAATATATATTACTAACTGTTATTCGTTAACTATATTCAGAGGGATTATCCCCGACTCTAGCGCAGCCCGATATTCAACCGGGGGTCACCTGCAGTTCCTAGCCCTATAAAAGAGGGTTAACTACTAACTTAACCCCTCTATAGCCAGGGCAGCCTCGATCTGCTTCAGCAGCGCTAACCCCATCGAATCCCTCGGAATAATAGTTATTATAACTCCTTTTAGCGATATAACCTTCTATATAATACTAATAAATACCCCCTTCTTATTATCCCTTTATAATATAGACCGACTTAGCATAAGATTCGATAATATCGCTAACTAACTCGTTTATAACGACCTCACGACCCCGGTTATATAACTATAGGGCTACCTATAGTTTATAACTAACCCGGAAGAGGCTATCGTGAGTTATAACCTTACTAATATTGAATTATGCTATATCTACTGTTATTTTAGCTACCCATCCGTCCAACGACTCCATAAAGTCCTCTAGCGCGCTAGCTACCCTATTAATATTGACGTTATTAATAAGTTAATAAAGTTTTGCTACTACTACTAACTCTATTGCAGCAGCCCCTATTAGTTCAAGTTCATAATAAAAGACGACTACAATTTCAACTACGAGGTCGTTATTAATATTATATATCTCGATAGCAACTGCCCTACCCTCTATATTATTAATATAGCTACTGCGTTTAATATAGCACGCTTTATAAAGGATATCTCCGCTAAAACTATATAGCAGACCCTTTAGCTCTGCTAGATCGATATATACTAGGGGCTACCCGACTAGATAGTTACTAATGCTAGTACCTCCTTTTAATCTACTAAATTTCGCTAATCTGCGCAAAAGATAGCGATCTCTATAAAAGAGGTCCTAGTTAAGGCTTATAATAGCATTAGGAAAGTCGAATAATACTATAGGCTATTACGCTAGGCTTATAAGATTATCCAGGCGGAAGATCCCTCTGCTAACCCTAATATCGCTCTCTAAATAGCTATAAAAGCTATTAATAACATCGCTAGGCCCGACGGCCTAGTATTAACCCTACTAGTATTCAGAGCCTACCCGCGCCTAACGGATAATTTAGCACCCTCGCTATTAATTACGCAACGCGCCTAAGCTATATAGAAGGCTACTAACGAGATCTACTAACTTTATGCTAGTTATTAGGTTAACGAGGCTATCGCAGCCTAAAATAGCCCTATAACCGAGCCTATATTAAGCCTACCTCTCTAGTCGGAGGTTAGAATATAGCGCGAAAAAGATAGCTAGAAGGGCCCTTACTAGCTTATCTCTAACGATAGCTATAAATATATAGTTTAACTGCTAAATAGGCTAAAATCCTTCTAGTTAACTATTATTAAACCTTACTACTAGTTAACTAACCTACTAATAAAACCCGATAGTAATAACGATAGGACTGCAATCCCCCACGGGGCAACTAAGGAAGTCTATAATACTATTATTATTACTAACGACGTAGCTCCCGCCCCACCATAGCGCCGAGGCCAGCCCCGCTATAACCTAGCGCTAGATCCGACTTTAACTATACTCCTTACTAAAACGGATATTACTACTACTAATAAGGCCTTCCTATCTGCTAAAGAGCAATCTAACTATAACCTCACTATTAAGTTATATAATAATAGCATGATTATAACCCCTAGAGAGCCTTTTGAGCAGTTAACCCGATAAGAGATCGAATCCCTTATCAAACGAGGCGTATTTAACTTCATTAGGTATAACCCTACCCGCTATAGTAGGATCCGGATTTTCCGCTCCTATATTATTAATAAGGTTAAGGGTAAGATAACCTAGCCCTATAAGAAGTTAAGACTTATTATTCAGGGCTATGCTAATAATAGTAAAGAGGCTATTTTAACCCAGGCCCCTACGATCTAAAGAGCTAGTTAATAGCTAATCCTCGCGATCGCCCTATTATTATTAGCTAATAGCAAAACCCTTTAGATCTGCGATATTACTTAAGCCTATATCTAGTCTACTACCTATCTCGCCCGCCCTATCCTCGCTAAAATCCCCGCCTAAATACGGTATAAATACCCTAATAATACTATTATAGAGGTTATAAAACCCCTCTATAGCATCGCTAAAGCTAGCACCTATTAGTAGGCTATATATAGCTACTACTATAAAGAGAAGCTTGAGATAGAGACTTCGTTATTTAACCCCTGCCTGCTTATATTAACGAAAAATAACCTATCTTTTGCTATTATAAGTATGCAAACTAATAATACGTTAGGCCTATTAAACGACGTATTTTCTACCCTTAAGGAGGCTAAATTAACTAAAGCCGGCTTTTTAGCTAAACCTAAGCAGATCCTCGCTATTAATAACCCCCTTGTATTCAATAGTAGGATCGTAACGATCGATAATAGCAATACCCTCACCCTCCGCCAAAAGGACCAAGGGCTTAAGTTGCACCTTATTAACCCCTCTACTAATAAAGCTATCCAAAAGCAGCAATATATTAAATAACGCGCCCGCAGTATATATATCGCGTTAATTTGCTAACCTGAGGCCTATTTTAACCTATCTATTGCTATATAATAGCAAAACCCTATAGTTAATAACGTTAGAACCCTCAACTAGTAAATACTCTAGCAGTTATAATCCCTCGATAGAGGCCTCAGTTTCATCCCGCTTAACCTCGCTATTACGAAACTATTTATTTTTATTAATAGATCTTTCGCTAATAACAATAACCTATCGTTGTAACTAGGTTTTATTATTATACTAGCTAACGAGACTAATAATAATAAGGCTATTAATATATTCGAAATTAATAGTAACGTCATCTACTATAGCTTAACGAAGTCAAAACGCATTACCCGCAGCATACTAGCCTCGGAAATCTATAGCATAATCGCTAGCATTGATATAGCCTATGCAATCATAACAACCCTCTAAAAGGTCTCCGATCGACTAGACCTACTATTAATATCGATTATTATTTATACCGACTCGTATTCGCTATACGAGTGCCTCGTTAAGCTAGGTATAATAAAAGAAAAGCGCCTTATAATCGATATAATAGCGCTATAGTAGTTATATAAGCGCTATGAGATCGCAGAGATCCGCTAGATCTATAGTAATAATAACCTAGCCGATGGACTCACGAAGTTAATGCCGAATAAAGCCCTCTAATAGCTTATTAATAATAATAAGGCGACGATATAGATAGAGGGGTAGGTCGTCCGATAGTAGCTAGGATCCCAGCCCGTAGCCGGGGCCCCGCGCGCAGTAAAACCGGGGATATATAGCATATCGGGGATAATAATAAAACGTGCGAAAACTGCGGTTATTAGGCTATTTAGGCCCCTTTTATAAGTAGTATTATTTAGTAGTTATCTCGATAAATATAGGCTATTATAGGGTAGGCACTAGCAGTAATAAAAGACTGCTAGTATTAGAAGCCTAGTCGGCGGTTCGTTACTAACCTGACTAGCGCCACGTCGGGCCGATCGGACCCACCTATTGCGCTGATTCAACTAATAGGAGGGCTAGGACCCTATATGCAAGGACTGCCCATATAGCTATCGTAACCACCAAACCTACGATAGATAGATAACACGAATAACTATAGTATTACGGAAGAACCCTATCTTTCTGGTACTATTACCTGCGCAGGATAGTTATTCCGACATATAGGCTCTGCGAAGTTATATATATTTATATTACTACCCGAAGACCTCTCTGCAGTATATACTATAGAGTGCACGCTAGAGAAGTATAATAACGCAACTATCTAGCCCTAAGAACCTCTAGAGGTTAAACCTAGTATCCTAGGAGAGTTTATACCTCTTAAAATGCTATACTAGCTTATAGAAGTATAGGAACTTCCCTAGAAGCCGTTAGATCTCTTCTGAGAGTTCGTATTAGCAGACCTTATAAGCTAGTAGGTAGAGTAGATTAATATAGCGCTACCCTCTGCGAAGTTCGGGCTTCTATAGAAGTTATTTTAAAATAATTAGTAGAAGCTAACTTTTATAAGCAAAATCTACCTCTTCTTAGGTATTATTATTTATATAGGATTATACCTTAAATCTTAAATAACTAGATATTAGTTAGTTAGCTAAGAGAAGGAGGATCTTATCTATCCTTTTACCCGATATATTATAAGAGATTGCTTCTAACTCCTCCTCTAGCAGCTCTAAATATTTAATACTTCGAAGGTCTCTAACCTAGCGCTACTAGCATAGGGCTAGCGCTAGCCCCGTGAGATTTAGATACTAAAAGAATATTAATAAGTTAATAAGTAGTTAGTATATATCTAAGATACTAGTAATCGCTTCTATTAAGCTAGCTCTAATCTTACTATTAATAAAGCGATAGTCCGCTTTATAAGCTACTCCGTAGAGATAATAATAATACTAACGAAGCTAATCCCGAACGGCTTTAAGATATAGATACTAGTGCAGAAGGGGTACTACCTCTAGTAGCTATAGTATATATATAGCGACGGGCTATACGGACTTATGCTATAAGCCCGGCTAGCAACTAGCAATAAGGAGGCCTAGAAGATAGCATTAACGCTAATATAGCAGGTAGTAACGTCGCTACTTACCCTCCTCTTATTAGCTACTTACTACATCTTTCTTAATAATCTATTCGCCTTGGTAAAGCTCTTCTAGGCCCTCTAGGCCTAGAATATCGGGGCTACGGGGACCTGCTAGAAGGATAGCGGTATTAATAACCTTCTTATTGCTAAGAAGGAGATAGAGGGTAAGGGTATTCCCTAGGGTTAAATCTATGCGATCTCTATAGTAGACGGGCAAGTATATTGCTATAAATAGCTTTTAGTATTAATATCTATATTAATCTATTCATCCTATTACTTTATAAGTTAACTAGTTTACTTAGAAAGATAATATACTTATTTTATTCCTTATGACGGTCTTCTAGGAGACCTCTGAAGTTATTTATAACTAGCGCTAGCTAGCTAGAGATATAGTAGCAAAAAGGATAGCGCAGCAGGTCTTCAGGCTTAATATCCGGAAGGATCTCGGCATACTACTCGCAATTAACGAATATAATTACTATATAAATAGCGTTAATACGAGCGATTAAATAAGGTTATATTATAACTTTAACTAACTAATTAGAAGGGGTAGTTAGTAAGTAATTACTTAGAACTTCCTTCTCGAGATTATTATTATTAATACCTTCTTTCTATAGCTATAGGGGTAGCCTGAGTAGCGCTAAGAGGAGAGCTAATATAAATAGCGCAGACTACTATCTACCTAGCTAATTTAGATATATAGACTATTATTAGAAGCTCGCTAGAAGGCACGCCTGAGGCGCGCGTTAGATCGTAGGAATAATATAATACCCTGGTAATGCTACTTAAGAGGTAGTAGGAAGGTCTTATTGCCTTGCGTTGCTTATAGCTAGGTATTATAAATAAAAGAGAGGACTACGTTAGGTTATATTAGTAGGAATAGCTTTACTTAGCGCATATAGCGGAAGTACTCGAGGATAGGCTATATTAAATGCGATATTGCTATATATAATAGCAAAGATTGCTAGTATAACTTCTATATATAGAATCTCTAGTAAATAGAAGTACTAGTTATTGATTATCTTAATTAGCCTAAAAAAGGGGCCTACTAACATCCGATTGGCTATATCTCCGCATCTGGATGTACCGACGTCATCTCGCAGTCGATGGGATAAGCGACCACGTTACGGCTACTCTCCTTACAATAGAACAAGCTCTTTAGTAACTATAAATGTGGCCCTATAGGACGTCACTCAACACGCTTCTTGTCTTGAACGCCACATAGACTCAAAATACGGTAGATCTTGGTCTCGCCTGGTTCTCCTTTCTATAGTTGCTATTTGTGCATGTAGCCCAAGGCTCTTACTCCCAACTTTATACTTTGATATACTTGCTCCGCGGAATTGGAAGCTAACCCATGTTGCGAATAGCTGGCCCATTACTCTTTGCTCTTTGGCGGCAGTGGCTGGACAAATGCATAGAAACCAATGTATCAGAATTCGGTTTCTCATATCCCAGCTTGTCGGAGCCGGAACGCCTGCCATCAAGTTTCATAAGAAGAGGAGACCGTTGGGTCTAATAACTTATTAGAGGGGGGCTGCCTCCAGCAACTAGCTTATTTTTCTGTGCAATCGGCGACATTCTCAAACAATCAAGCCCAAGTTCCATATTGCAGACTTCTCAAATTGGTTTCCTACACCGGTGAGAGAAGTCAAAGCCACATTTCTGACTGATTTCACGCTCAGCCTGACTCGAAGACAAGATGAACCAATCGCCTACGGGGAGCACGAAATGATCTTGCACAGCCAGTCAGTGTCAACTGTATCGCCTTCGCGCTAACGTTAAAGAATTGGCCAAGAGGGCTGCAAGATCATGAACGGCAATAGCAACCGCTCTGTCAAGAGGAAGCAGTTCAAGAGACAGTTCTTCCTCACTTCATACTACATACGTTGACAAGCCATGCGCTTCAGCAACTGTCATGTTTACTACTAAAATAACCGCCCCAGCTTCTACACCGCAGCCCTCTCGAGAAACATCACCAATATACAATTTCGCAATACCATTCCTGCCACTCTGGTGATGGCTATCGCTAGCCTCAGCGTCGGTGTCAACGCGAGGTATGGCCCACGTAACGGTCAGTGCAGCGGAGACCTGAGTTTCTGGTGCTTTAATGTCAGCGAAAACAAGCCGGTGTGCTGCGACACCATTGACAGCATCGAATAAACGAGAAGAATAGCAAGGCGTCTGTCTTCCAAACTCAAGTAGTGTTGATTTGGATGAAAAGGCTAACAGTGTGTGTGTCTAGGCCCTCGTTTTCTTGGTTGGGTATTCTTGGAATATTTGTCAGAACAAGGAATCTATCTCCTAACATAGAGCCCTCCTTCTCCCAACAAATCACATTGTCTTATCTCTATCATGTCGGAACATGAATTGGTCGTCGAAGCCCTATAAGTTAGGTCGAGTATTCGTACGCCTTTTTGGAAAATAGTCAGCTAGACTATTATATTGTTCTAAGGTCGAGGGCCACATACCAGATCATGCCAAGCAACGCCAGCATACTCAGACGCACTTTTGCCGTAGTGCGTGAAGCCAAGCGCTTGGTAGTATGGCACGAGCCGATCATATGTGAGGATAGAGATCCTGTCAGCTTGACCATTTTGTTTCATGTGCTCGATGTAAGATCTCATCAGCTTCTTGCCAAACCCATATCTCTGGTGGGTTGGTGACACAGCCAATGAGTGAAGAGTGATGGTACGGCCTTTCGCATTATGACCGACGTCATACTGCGCGGTGGGATCCTCTTTCCACTTGGGCGGCACAGCCATGTCTTCGTCTCTGACGACTTTCGAAGGGGACTTGGTGGCTATCACGTGCGCAATGAGACGGTCGTTAGTAGCACCGTCTGGGCCGGCGTGCAGTATGGGGATATCCTCGTTCGGCTTGGCGATCGGGAAGTCTGCCTTGCCCTCACGGACGAAAAGTCCCAAGCAGAGATCGGGGCAGACACTCAGCCGGTACTCGATCTGTCAACTTTGATTAGCGTCACTTGCGTCAGAGTAATTCATGGTTTGAATGACCGGGAGTAAAAAAAAAAAAAAAAAAGGCTTCTGATCCCGTCAAGAGAGAGTGAGTTCTGACGCATAATTGAATATTCAATTACATGCAGCATTATGGGCAGACTTGGATTCTCACCTTCTCAGGAGTTGCTGCCTCTGCTGGCGGGAACGCTGCAGACTCAACATCAATGCAGCGGTTAAGATCATATACTGACAAGGGGCGAATGTACAACTTCATCTTGAGAGTGTCCGTTGTGTTTAGATGTGTTGATGTGCCGAGGAATGAGTCACGTCCCGTTAGATAGGTGTAGTTGTCCAAAAAGGTTCTTAAGCTCTGAGTGGGATCGAGTTGTTGTTTGACTCGAAAGGGAGCAAATGACACGCAGGGCGCAAAAGCACTTGAACAGCCTCAGCCGAAATGCGACTCATATGTGGCTTAGGCGTGGAGCTCTCAAAGAGATCCCTTGAGCATCGTCAAACTCCATTGGTCAATACCAGCAGATGTGGGTTGCGCCCTGTGTGAGGTGGCTGGTTGTGAGGATGGAGTTGACGGTCTTGATTCATCAGCGGGATAGGTTCTGCGAGAGGCCTATTTTCTCACCTATTGAGACGTGCACGTGAAGTTAGTCTCGCAGTCTCGCTACCTATTTCTCAATTGCTTGTGATGATGCAGCGACTGATCGACTCGCTGACTGGATCAATACGGGAACAGCACCTCGGCTCGCAGCGTTGTACCGAGCATGTCCGATTGTCTCGATATTAGCCGCAAGATTTAGCGGGTCACTTGACTGCAACCCCGGATCTCTGGGTCTACGTGTCCAGTCACAGCTGACGTCTAACTCGAAACAGTAATAGCCGAGGCTCTTCCCATGTGCGCGCGTCATGGCCGGCCCTCCGACAGACGGAAGACGCCCCCTGATGAGACTTCGACTTCTGGCGTAGCCGGTCCGGCCGATGATGGCAATTCATACAAAATCTTATCGGCGCCTTTCTGCAATCTTCTGTTCCCCAGTCTGGTCCTGCAGTCCTCATCCCACTCCCCACCGCCTCCGCAATCCATCAACCATCATGCCGAATACCCCAGATTGGGTCAAGAAGCTCCAGCCCTCGGGCCCTCAGGGCTCAGAGCTCCTGGCTCAGGAGAGAGCGAAGTCAAACCTCAATATTGACCAGTTGGCAACCTTCATGTTCACCAACGAAGCTCTAGAGCGCAACGAGAGGATACTCAACATTTTGAAGGCCGACCCCGTCTTCGACAAGACACAGAATTATTTCCGCGGGCGCGAAGGCCGCATCGAGGCTTCACTGGCAAGAGGGAAGCGACTGTTCCAATTGAACCAAAAGCACAAATGGTCCAGGGACGAGTATCAGGTTGCCAATGAGCTCATCAGTGAGCCGACACCCTATGGCCTCCATGCGAGCATGTTTCTCGTGACCCTCCGCGAGCAGGGTACTCCAGAGCAGCACAAGATTTTCCTTGAGCCCGCCGAAAATTACGAGATTATCGGCTGCTACGCCCAGACCGAACTTGGCCACGGATCGAATGTCCGTGGTCTCGAGACGACCGCAACATGGGACCCGACAGACAGAACTTTCGTCATGCACTCGCCTCAGTTGACCGCCTCGAAGTGGTGGATCGGCTCTCTAGGCAAGATGGCAACTCATGCCGTCGTCATGGCTCAACTCATTATTGATGGAAAGAGCCGCGGCCCTCACCCATTCGTCGTCCCGATTCGGGACAAGCACACCCACGAGGCACTCCCGAACGTTCATGTCGGTGATATTGGTCCCAAGTTTGGATACAACACCATGGATAATGGTTTCCTTCTTTTGAATAAAGTCAAGATTCCACACAACCACATGCTTGCACGTTTCTCTTCCGTCGACCCGCAAACCGGAAAATACAGTCGGCCCGCCAACCCTTCCCTGGTATACGGAACTCTCACCTGGGTGCGCTCGAACATCGTGCTCCAAGCAGGATCCGTTCTCGCCAAGGGCGTCACCATCGCTACCCGGTATTGCGCTGTGCGCCGTCAATTCCAGGATCGCGATGCGCATGCCAATGAGACTGGGGAGAATCAGGTGCTCAACTACACCATGGTCCAAATCCGACTTCTTCCCTTGCTTGCTGCAACCTTCGCCCTTCACTTCACTGGCCGCGGCATGATCAACCTGTACAATGAAAACCAGAAACGCATGAGTGCCGACGCTGGGAAGCTAAGCGATGCGACCCGTAATCCTGGACCCGAAGAACTCAACCCAGGCACCGACTTGCTCGCGGACCTGCACGCGACGTCTTGCGCCTTGAAGGCATATGGCTCGACTGTCGCAGGTGAGGGGCTCGAGGTCTGCCGTCGTGCATGTGGCGGTCATGGCTATTCGTCGTTTAGCGGTATCGGCTCGTGGTATGCTGATTACCTGCCGACTTTGACCTGGGAAGGCGACAACTACATGCTCACCCAGCAAGTATCCCGATACCTGCTCAAATCCGCCCGGGCAGTTCTTAAGGGCAAGGCTGGCAACAACGACACGACTAGAATTCTGTCTGAGTTCCTTCGACGCAGGGATATTGGCGCAGCCTTCGACGTGCTTGGCTCTGACGATGATCTCGTTGCAGCCTTTGCTTGGCGTGTCTCTTTCCTCACCTTTGAGGCCCTTCGCCATCGAGACGAAGACAAGCAGTCTTGGAACAGTCTGCTTGTCGACTTTTGGCGTCTCAGCACCGCGCACGCGCAGTACATGGTTGTGAAGAATTTCCGCGAGGCCCTTATCGACAAGGCCACGACAGACCAGCTTGACAAGGACACTGTTGCCTTGCTGCATAAGTTGTTCAGGCTGTACGCCCTTCATACGCTTGAGCGTGAAGCTAGCGAGTTCTACAGCTCAGCTGCTGTGACTGTACGCCAGATTACGTTAGCGAGAACCAAGGCTGTCATGAACTTGCTGGAGGAGATCAGACCACACGCGGTCAGGTTGGTTGATGCTTGGAAGTTTGATGATTGGGTGCTGGACAGCAGTTTGGGCCGATACGACGGAAAGGTGTACGAGGATATGTTCAAGCGTGCCAGCGAGGATAACCCGCTGAATAGCGTAACTTTTGATCCTTACCCCAACAGTAAGGTTTTGTTCAAGAAGGACGAGAGGAAAAACCTCCGAAGCAAATTGTAGAAAGTAGGTAGACCATACTTAGATAACTGGACTTGTAAATAGTTAGACAGCATAGATTGTTTACTGGGATGAAGTGCTTTGTCCATCGGCTATGAAAGATATTATACAGCAACTTGTCCGGAAACTTGTCTTAGCCTGCTCGTTGCGTATTCTGGCTAGCCTTTGAGCCTCACCAGGTTTGCGGGACAGAAAGTCGTTGCACTTCTTGAACTAGTAAATCGGATCTTCTTTTCGGCAGCAGGTATGACTTTGATAACAACAAGACAAATTGCTAGTCGCTTTGTAGCTAATTTTTTACACGAAATGAAATTAGAAGTGTCGAAATATGACCGTGGGCAATCGCGTCTTGAATCAAGCAATATATATACCCGGGGTATCTGGCATCCACATGGGTTGCAATACCAGTCTTGACGAACTTCTCGGTAAAGTCAAGACATAGCAGATTTAGCTACCCCCGCCCTCCAAAAGAAATATTAATAAAAAGTTTCAAAGGAAGCCTTTTATTAGAGGCAAAAAGTCTATCTGAGCATAGCATATATTTCACTCTGCTGCTACGTTACTAACCTGGGTTAAATTCATCACAATTAGTAACGTATATTTCTCATAGGGCAGTCAACAGGTAGTATTATCTAGGACTAGTTAATGCTTTAGCGATAGAACTAGAAATATGCTAGCTAGAGCTACTTCAAAAGGTCATACCCTATAGCTCACAAGCAGCCTTATATCTATCCTGAGATAGCTGGGTAAACCTGGCTAAGTCTCTATAAGTATCACAAACCTGAACTAAAAATAGATAAGCAGTCTTAGAATTCAAAGGTAAGGTGTTACTAATAGTATTAATAAGTTGCTTCCTTTTATTGCTATTATAACACTTAGCAAGTAATTTAACTACTTATTCTTAGGTCAGACTGTATTTATCCATCAGAAGCTTGAGCGTATTAGTCTGCGCCTACGCCGTTTTCATCACTATCTAACTTTAGGAAGCTATAAGTTACTCTTATATTACTATCTATCTCATAGCTAGGTGGTATTAGACTTGGTGAGACTGGCATATCTATCTTCAACACCCCTGGATCTGCAAATGATAACCTTTTGAGCCTAGAGAGCAAGTGCAGCAGCGTGAATTTTAAATATATTAATAACCTGGGATTAGAGGCCGTCTTATATAACGTTCTAGTGATCCTCGAGAAATTGGCTAATGAAAAGGGCTTTATTAATGCTTCCCTGAATTTGAAGCATAGGGGCGCTAAGAGTCGTTTGCACGGAATTAGAAACCGATTTCTGGTACTCTTGCATAATCGTCGCCATGGAACTACTGATCGTGGACCAAGCCAGGAACTAGTGATCTCCAGTGGGAGGTTAACCCATCCAGGTAGTTCAAGCCACCAGTTACGACAGACCCGGCCTTGCTGACTGCGCCTATCAAAAGTATAACCCCAAAAACCGTCGTGAACATCTTGGTGGAATTTTTGAATGGGCTGACATCATCGTCGGGTTTCGGATAGAAGCCGGTGACTACATCGGGCAGAACGAGGGATGTGATGCTTGATGCAAAAGTGATGGCCGTATTAACGGAATTCATACAACTATTCCAAATTGCATCGCAACCAGTGCGTGCCTTAAAAGCTGTGAGTCATTTTCAACATTCGGAAGACGTCATTGAATTGGAGACTTAAAATCTTACCACACAGGAAGTTCGACTGGCACGCACCGCTGGCCCACGTTACAGAAGGGTTAAAGACCCATTTCGAAAGCCAGAAATACTCGGCGCAGAATCAAACATTATTGCGATTGCGAACCAGAAGAAGTTGAGAGCCCAGACGGGCGAAGCGAAAACTTGGAAAGTGTTGCCCTGTGAGTCCTGAGAGTTGGGCTGAGAAGCAGTGTTTGAAGATAAAGAGAACGAAGATCGCAATGAAGGAGCGGCAGATCGTATTTAAAAGAAAGACATGTTGGTCGACAATGAAGTTGGTTGAGGATACTGAAGCAGAGTTGAATATAGAAGTTGCTGGGAAAAGCAACTATGTATCCTTCACATGGCAAAAGTATTAAGCGCAGACTTCTAGAATAAGTGATCCGGCCGTACAGAATGCAAATCAATGTCAACATCGAAATTAATTTTAGTGCCTTAAGCAAAGTACAACTCTTTACTGTCGGTGGATCCAGAAGTCGAGCAAGATTCCCTGTTCACCACATTCCCCGATTCCCTGTCTTGCCCGAATTTGATCAATTCAAGAGACGCACGATCCGTTGCCCCTGGGCGACTTCTGCGTTCGGACAGTCAAGGATCTCGAAGGCGTCGACAAGAGCATTGATTCAACGAATATTAACGGAGACTCAATTGATAACGTTCAATGATTGCGTGTCATCTGATATTAGACCTGAGGAACACGAAGTCCAAGAAGCGATACGTCCAATTATGACCGAAACGCCAAGAGCTTGTAGTTAGGCCGTTTTTGAATAGCACCTCGGCTTTGAAACCGTTCGACTGAAAAAAAAAAAAAAAAAAAAAAAAAAAAAAAAAAAAAAAAAACAGCGAAAGGCCGCCATCCCGCACGCGGAAAAAAGTTGGCAACTGAGTGTCACGCAACATGAACTACTAGGGTTGATGTTCTCCTGCTTCCCCACCAGGGGCGGGAGGAAAGGAGAATCGCGCGGTTCATGTCACCAAATAGATGTGTTCTTACTGCGGCTAATACGGCGGGTCGCTAATCTACCCACCGTCGTGATTTTAGGATCAACTAGAATTATTTCTCAGCTACTATGAAGATATAAGTCAGTTTCTCTCTGCTTGATACGAAGACTACCGATCTGAGCCCCACTAATGTTTCTCGGCATCAACCAACCGCCCGATGACTTTCTAGGCGTTTGTTGTCCACATGGTTCCCGCTTCTTAGATAATGAGACTTGTTTGTCCCGAGTGTGAATGCTACTTGATAACGAGCAAGAGGCAAAACACGTTTATATTCTATGAATAAGACCCGTCGTCTCAGTCTGTTGTTTAAAAGAATTTCTTGGGAGTTTGCAAGGGGTCTGTTATTCAGGCTAGAATTTAAAATTTACAAATGAAGCTATACCTTGCCTCAAAAATGTGGTTGCACTGATTGGGTAACGTCCGTCCCCAAGTTCCACGGTGGTGCAACTGGTTCTGGGTCCGCTGTGACAACCCTGACCGTAGCCAACGATGGTGTCGCCTACACTATCGATGAACACGGGAACTGGACGATTGTTGTCTTTTGTATTATGTAAAAGGACTTGTCCAAGGATTTGGTAACGTTGGACAACGACTTGATCTACCTGAAGACGGCCGAAGACGGCCGAAGAAGGCATCTAACTGGAGAATTGGACCTGGAACAGGCGGGCCACATGGCTGCATCAAGAAATGCGTGTGCAGTGCTCCATGAACACAAGGCCTGATAAGACCCAAGCGCTCCGGATCTCATCATTAGGAACCGTGATTCAATGAGGAAACAGTGCACGGCATCATCAACGACAAACGCCTCGCTAACTGGGATCGAGCCCACACGCCCTCCCAATGGTCTAAGACCCCACCCCAAGCAACGAAATCCCCCCACAACCGATAACGCGATTTTCATGCATTTGGACCCTCACTATAATAATTATATTTTAACATATTACTAAATATCTCTATCAATCTATAACGATAATATATGATTTTATACTCTCCTTATTATTAGAAGATTCGCTATTAATTAATATAACTTCTAACTTAATTAGATAGTTCTAGACCTCCTATTGCTTCTTCCGAATATCTTTAATAATTATAAATCGCTCGTTCGGTTTTAGCTTAACTTTTCCTCTTAGTTTTAGCTTATATTTTTCAACCTAGGCCTTGAGTATATGAATAATCTACTAGTTATTAGCTATAGCTATATTATTAAGGTTTAATCGCTTCCTGATTTTCTCTAGGAATGAGATATAGATAACTAGGTCGGGCTGGAGTTGCTATAACCTCGTTTTACCCCTTATATCGTTATTAAATAACTCTCTATATTATAGCAAATCAACAGAAGACTTCAGTATCTTTATAATATTATTCTCAGGGCCCTCTATAACGTCTACTAGCTTCTCACGCTATATAGGGGCCCTCGGAATATTAGTTGCTATAGGGGTATAGAAGAACCTGCTTATAAGCGGCTTTAATATATTAATAGGCTATATACCTATTGCCTTCTAGCCTGCTTTAATAATATAAGGCTAGAGGGTATTGCTATAGGCATGCGAATAGTACTAGAGGAAGTTCTGCTTGCTAATCGGTACTAAGTTAAGTATATAGTTGCATTCCTCTAGATAACGTCTATAGGACCCCTTTAGAGGTAAAAAGACTGATATATCTAGCAGCTGCGTGAAATATGATAAATAAGCCGGCAAGCATGCTAAATAAATATTATTAATATAATATTTCTATATAAACTTATTAGAGACGTAGCTTCTATAGCTATTTATAATAAAAAGATGCTTAGAACATAGTCTCTTAGCTTCTAAGGCTATTCCGGGTAAGAATACCTTCTCTAGCTACTCGATACCTATATTATTTAATATCTATCTATTCTTTAATAATATAAAGTGCTATAAAGCGAAGTTCGTGAGATCCTAGGGAAACTACTATTACTATATAGTCTTACCCTTAAAAATAATAAGTAGGGGCAAGCTTTGCCCGTTCGCTAAGATATACTTAATAATAGATATCTAGGTATAATCCTTAGAGCTCTAGATAAATATTAAAGGCTTTCCGGAATATCCTAGTACTAAATTATCCCTCTATATCCCTTCTATAATTCCTATTTTATCTATATTCTATTAAAGGCTTATTAGTATCTTCTTAACCTCTAGAAGGTTAAGAATTACAAAGAACTACCTAATATTATCAATAGTAACGTCTTTAACGCGTTGAGTATTAATCTTCTATACCTTGAGCGTCTTAATAGCTGGGTTTTAGCATAGGAAGCCCTCTATCTACTTCCTCCTAAGTAGCTATATATCGCTAGTAGCGCGAAGGATATATTTAGCGAATATTTATATATATCGATAGCTAGGTGCAAAGCCTAGGGAGCCTTGCGTGAGGACCTAAGTCGTTAGAGCTAACTCCTGCTTTATACTTAGGCGTTATTTGTATACTTTTAACTCGCATTTCGATATAATATCTTTTAAATAGCTATAAATAGTAGTATATAGTACCCCCTATTCTCTCGCAGCTGCGAGGACGGGCTAACTACCCTATATAGCTACAATAGCGCTAGCGAGGTCGTTAGGGGTATAACTAGGTATGCAAAGTAGCGTAGTATTTTTTTCAGATTTTATTTTGATCGTTATAGTAGCGAAAAACCTAGCTAACTAGGATAATATATATTATATAGCATATAGGTTGCACGACGCAACGCGTTATCGGTTGTGGGGGGATTTCGTTGCTTGGGGTGGGGTCTTACGAGGAATTATGAGTACTCCTTTTTTTAGGTAGGCTACGGCAGTCTGCAGGGACGACTGGCTCAAATCAGATTTTTTATTAGGTAGGCACCTGCTATATTATAGTGAAGTGAGGGGAGCATTAGCATACTATTTTAATTGGATGAAATTTACTGATTATAGTGCTTTAACCCTACTTATAAAAACCCCTCACTTATAGCCACCTACTTAGAAACTTCTTCTTTTTTTTTCTAGGTATTACCCCTATATATAAGTATATATACCCCCCCTTTATATTTCCTTTTTTTTCATATTCTTCTATTATTCACTTTTTATATTTTTATATAATTATATATAGATATTAATATATTTATATAGAACTATTCACGATACCTCCTAAGATTATAGTCCTATCCGCTATTAATAGCATAGAGCTACCTTCGAACGCGCCTGCTAATATACTATGCAACCCTATATAGGACTATTATAGCCTGATTATAACCAAATAGTTACTCGAGAGTATATATATAACTTTATGCTTATATATAGATATACTTACTAATTTTTATATTAGATATAAAGCATATCCTTTCGCCTAATATTCGCAGCCGTGTTCTAAATATATCTGAAGGTATATATTTACTTACGATTCTATTTTCTTCTATACTAATATATACTAGGCCTAGCGACTTATCTATATTTATAATAAGGAGCATATAAACACGCCCTTCCCTACCTTTAATACTATATATAGATAGTATGCTAATAGAGTCTATACATTTATTTACGGAAATATACTAGAGGATAAGGATACTTGCGAGACCTATATCAATAGTAATAGTCCATATACCGAGTATATTACGTTTAATAACTTTAGCTGCTATGCTATTTATTATTATAGTATATATAGCAAGGACTGCTCTATAAAGAAGCGTCGTAAGTTATGTACTCCTATATAGGTGCTTTAAGTAGTATACTAACTTATATAGATAAGACCAAGCCTAAGAGCGCTTCTTCGACCCCGACTAAGGGTAGCTATAAGCATATAGCTGCTAATAAGCCTGCTAGCACCTATAAGCGCTCAAAGGCCTCTGCCTAAGAGGGTATAGATACGCTCGAGGCTAATATCAAGGCGGAGCTTGCTATATAGATGCTTGCAAAGCGGTTTATAGCTAAGTCCTTCTATAATATAGCATGCATACTTAATAAGCTTGCAGATATCTATAATAAGATAGGTACGCAGGTTTTCAATCCTATATATAGGAATACATAGCTAACTACTTATATATAGAGAAGTCTAAGGGCGCCTAGGCTTATATATAGTTATATGCCTATAAATATAAGCGTTTTAGTCCGTTGGGTTTCGTTCAGGGTCGTTAAGGTTTAATATAGCAAGCATAGGGTTATACGGCATCGTATATAGGTGCATAGTCAAGGTTTAAAGCCCTATAATCACGCATATATTAATACGTAACTATACTTAGCGTAGTAGTTGCGACTGCAGCTTCACTATTCCATACGCATCAATATAGTATTATACATAACCATTTCCTTTTAATTATAAGCGTATTTATTCGTATATAATAGCCTATAATGCCTCGAAAGCGAATTAATTTGGATCAATTCTAATCAGAAATTTCCGAAAAGTTATAAGATAACTAGTTATATGATGAAATTATTATATATCTAATCTTAATATATTAGATTCAACTCTCAAAAGCAACTTTTAAATAGCAACTTCAAAAATAGAACTTTTATTATAAATCCTATATAATCCTTACTCTAGAGTTACTTGCCCGTGTTTAAGCGCTCTTTTTCTAATAATATCTTACTAACTTAAGTATTATTTATACTCTTTAAAGTAAGGGGTTTATAATAACTCCTACTAGCTTTGCAGACTTATATTAGAAGAATAGGATATATCGACGCTAAAATATAGAATAACTTATAGCTATAAAGGCTCGTGCAATCGCATTCTTCTAATTATTAACTCGGGAAGTATATATAGCGCGAGGGTATAGATAAGAATATCTCTATATATTTATATGCTAATAAGGTTATCTTATTAGCTACGATATCCTCTATAAGGCATATCGTGAAGTCTTTCCTAATAATATTACTGCTCGTTTATAAGAGATGCGATATAGACGGAAAGGTTAGATAACGCCCGGCCTAAATTTCATTTGGTTACTTGATATATACGACAAATTACTTCTATATAGCTTTGAGATCTATATAGGTATTAATACCTACTCTCGATTTATTATATAGTTTTATATTAGGATCTTAGCATATACGTCTCGCAATATAATAGCTCAATATCTTGAGGTTATTTCAAAGCTTAGCTATATGCCTTTGATTATTCGTTCCAATCGCAGTATTAAGACTATAATTATAGCTAGAACCTATTAGTCCTTATTATCTTCACATAAGAAGATATAAAATAGTAAAGAAGTTCTTATTAAATTTCGAGACTATTAGATCTTTAGAAAAAGTATTTATAATATTAAGACTAAGAGTTAGTAGGAGCGCTTATATTAAGCATTATCTATCTTTTAGCGAGTATATATATTTATTACTTATATTTCTAAGGATTGTACTAATATTATCTAGGAGTACCTTGGTTTATTATAAGGGCATAGCTTATTTCACTCGGAATTAATTGCTAATTATATTATAATATTATTTATCTTTATACTACTTATCCGCTAAGACTTTGCCGACTTCGTATATATATGGAATTCCTACCGCATTTATAAACAATATAATCGTTCTCATGTACTTAATAGCTAACTATAGTATCTATTCTATCAACTAGATCTCCAAATAGCATAAGACTACTTATAACTAATCGACCCTGAGCGCTTGCGGATTATATAAGAAGCTTTAGGCTATAACTAAATCGATTTAGATGCTTACCTATATCTAAGTATAGTTCTACTTTATCAGGATATCCTACGTATAGCACCTAATCTTCCTAATAGTAGGTATTTAAGGGATAATATAATAAAGTTTCCCTAACTTAAGTAGTATCTCTTTTTACGAGAGAAGTTATAATAATATTACCTCTATAAAAGCTTACCTAAACTTATACTTCTTAATATACTAAGTAGTAGGATATAATAGCTTAAAGAGCATTTACTATTAAAAGGTATTAATATTAATAATCTAGTATTAGAAGAGATAGAGAGTAAACTTAACAAAAGGGGGGGGAATTAAAGTAAAAAGGGAAGTTCGAGATATTATATCTCTATATAAAAGGGATTTCTTTTGATTTCTAGTCTTTCTATTTATACTATTCTATTTATTTCTTTATATACTACTATACCCTTATTTAGAACTATCTTTAGTTTAATCCCTCTTTACCTTAATTATTTCTTCTAAATAAGGTTTAACTAGAGTAGTATCTTATTAATTAGAACGAGTAAAGTCTGAAAAGGACTATTTATAAGAGACTTCTTTTATAGTTACTTATAAAGATATTCTAGCAAGTGCCTTTGCTAAAAGCTTCCGAGTAATACCTATTTGGGATCGAGTAGAGATAGTTAGTTATTATTTAACTTTAATAGCTAGCTTAACCTTATTTTAAGGCTTAGACTAAGGTTTTTGCTTTAGTTATTTCTTATCTTCTGGTATAGATTTATCTACTAGCTTAGTCTCTTGTTGCTTTGCTTTAGGTATTATTAAAGTAGATGCTTTAACTTGCTTATAAACTTTAACTTTTTTAGATAAAACTTAATTAAGTATTAGTAGGTTGATAGAATTAAAGCAAGTAAGTGATAAAGAGCAAACGTTCTTCTTAATAGGTATTATAGTATTAGATAAGAATTCGCTAAGGGATGTAGCTATATACGCTTTATCGAGGTAGTAGGTAATATATATAGGGTTTTTATCGTTAATAGGAATTGCTTTCTATATTCGATCGAGGTATTGCTAGTTTATAATAAACTAACTAAGGATTACTCGAATTATCTCCTTATATAACTAGTATTTTATCGCTAGGACGAAAGATAGCTAAGTTATGAAGCGTTTAAGGAGGGGAACGTAGGTATATATTAGGACTTTGAACCTATACTTATCAACTTCATAGTATATAACTATATATAATAACAGAAGGATATTAATTATTAGGGAGGGTGCTAGTGCCTTCTTTATAGCCTAGATACTAGCTTTACGTTCGTTCTTCCTAGTTATAATATAGCTATAAAAGGTTTTAGCAGTTTGAATAGATATAGGGTTCGCAGGGGTTAAGAGGGCAGGAGGTTTCGTAGTTAGCTTTAATAAGATAGAAATAGGAGGGATTTTATTAGTCTAAGAAAGTTAGGAACTAGAAGAAAGGGATTAGTATTAAATAACTTATATCTATAAGGTTGATTATATCTAGGATTAGAATCGATATAAGATTTATACTATATATCAAATAGAAAGATACTAGCTAAAGTCAGGCTTTGAGGTAGTACGAGCTGCTATTTAAGTACTCGATCTCCCTTATAATAAGGAATACTATATAAGAAGAAATATTTCAAAGATAGCATAATTTATTAGGATTTAAGTTATATAGGTTAGATGAAGAATGCAATTCAGAAAAAAAGTTAGGTTAATTAAGTATAGGTGCGATCTTATCTATATATATATAATTATAATATCATATTTAGTTACGTACTGAAGAGAGCGTGAGTATAGTGACCTAAAGCAGTTAGAATTTGATTTGAGCTAGTCGTCCCTGCAGACTGCCGTAGTAGGCACTTACCTTGGCCACCGCTTGACCTGCCGCCAATGTGGCCTAGACAGGTGATGGCTACTCTTATTTCACTTATTTCGCCAAGTCCAGATAAGTTGAGTTGAGTTCATTCAAGGAAACGTATCCGTATAAACCAAAGGCCGGTGATGCTCCTTCCACCGAACTCAGGGTTCCGCCTGGTACAACGTCATCGGAGGGCATTGTCATATCAGCTGGAATCGCATAGCCTCTTCCAATATGGTGAGCATGCTATCGAACTTAGACGCAAAGGAAGAAGTGGGGTAGAAATGGCACAGTTGTCAGGGTCTAAGTTGTAGTAGGCCATGACAGATGGCATATTTCAATGCTCATAGAACGAACTATGACCCACCTACCCTGGATCACGATACAGCACCGCCGTGTATTTCTTTACCCACTGGTAATTGCAGCTAAGCTAGTTCCCCTTGAGCAATCTGTCCAGACTTGAAATGGGTTTAAACGAATACCTTCGCATTTGGCCAATGTGTCCGGCTCCGTGCCTGAGTTTTACGGAAAGCATAATTAGCATAATTCACATTGATGCCTCGATTTCGCTACTTGTATCCCTTTTGATAAGCTGTTGCAGCTCTAACTCGTTCCTACTTCCATTGTTGTCCCGCAGTGCCATCCTTGCTGGCTTCTGCACCAAGCCTCATGACATCAAGACGACAGTTTGGGGCAAGACATTCACACAAAGTATGATGTTGTCAAGCCGTATGCGTAGCATAAGGGATCATAAGTAGGATATATCATGGTAACCTCTTTGCCATGAAGCCGCTGGCAGCGGGATGATCTGCTATCTCTCATGGCTTTCAAAATTTGCCGAGGTTTGACACAGCTCAATTACATCGGTCAACAAACTTGATAACTTTCCTCCCCGTTTGGCTCAGCTCAAATCCACTCAGATCTTCAACGAACGTGACCTGGAACTTGTGCTGGTTGAGCTCGTAGACAAGAAAGTACTGCTTCAGGCCATCGACGACCGCCCTCATATCTTCGTCATCCCGCAACGACGTGAGTACACGCATGTTCAGAGCCGTCTCCATGGATGGCTCCATCTTATTCAGATTAACCTGCCACTGCAGAATACCCAGCCCTGGCTCAGCCATGAAGGCGGTTAGCTTTTCAATATCGAAATCGTAGCCGTCCCATAGGAAGCTGAAGCGGCGGTCGCGGCCTCGCAACCGGAGAAGACGCATGTATCGGCGACTTGCTTCCGGGACCGGGGTTTCCTCGGGAAGAGGATGGAGGGAGCCGACGTCGCCGGTGAGATAGCGGACGAGCGGGTTGCGTAACCGCGTGAGGGACGTCTGCGCAATGACGCCCGTCTCTCCTTCTGGTAAAGTTTCGGGTACGAAATCGCCCTCGGCAAACGAGAAGGGAAGAATTTCAATCAGTGTCATGCGAGTGTCGATAAGAAAGTCGGCCTGGTCCGAAGTAATCGTGTCACTTGAGGTCGGATCGGCAATGCCCACGCCATAAGGCCCCGCCTCGGCGCTGCCCAGTATTGAGTAGATCTTAGCAGGGCCCAAGACCGCGCGGATATGCGCTCTCTGGGCGGCGGTGAGACCTTCCGAGGTGTAGATTACCTTGTCGATTCTGATGCCGGTCCTTTCCGAGGACGACAGGGTCGAGATATGATGTACGATCGAGACGACCTGGCTGCCGTCACCGGTAAGGACGTTGACGCTGAAGTCTCGCAGGAGCTTGACGACTTTCGAAGGCGCCATATGGTTTCCGGCTGCCAGGATCGAGGCGCCGGCGTTTTCCATGATTTCGCAGGTGAGGTCCAGCGATCTTGGTCGAATTCCGTCAGCAACAAGCTTGCTAGCATGCGCCCGCCCGAGACTCACCTGTAGAGATCGCCGGTAAAATGCGTTGTCAGAACCCAGTCGCCACGCCGAATGACCCCCAGGTCTCGGAGCAGCTGGCCAAAGTAGGCCCGGTGACGCCTGTTCTCGAGGGCGTCGGTGGCGAAAAACAAAGGTGTCGACGTGTTGCCCCCGCCGCCGGTGACGCTGGTGTAGACATTTTGACGATAGGTGTTTTGGGGGCTGGTATCTTTGACCAGTCTCTTGATGACGTTATACCTGGGAGTGGCTTGAGAAAGGGGTTTTCGACGGACTTATCTCGGGTGGGACTTGCTTACAGGTCCTCCTTTTTGAGCAGCGGCCATGTCGAAACATCTGCCTGTGCGAGGGACGATGCTGCTCGCTCTCGTGCGGCGTGGAGAGCGTCTTCATTGGGCGGATACTGGACGTCCGAATAGAAGGGGTGAATCTCAGCAACGGACAGCACTTCTGCCAACGAATTGGCCGGGCAAGGGGAGGAAGGCGACGGCGGGCGGCAAGCAGAGCTTGCGGTATTACTTATGGGATCGTCATGGGCGTTAGTATTTCGCGGTGACGAGGACCGGTGAGAGGATTGAGGGGAGACCGAGAAAGAGACGGGCAGCCATCTGGCTAGGTAGGTTGAGGCGAGCCATGACTGCATTTTGGACCTGTTTAGACTGTCAAAAGCTGACTGGGAATACGTGGAGAGGGGGGAGCGTCCTAGATGGGAGAGAGTGTCGGCCAGGTCAAATAATATGCGCCAGTAGGTCAAAGGAAGGGGCCTTGGCGTCTTGGATCATGGTATTCTGCAAGCTCGTGATGGTCAACTTCAACTGCTTATGTATCGTCGGAGACGAACGGGCATGTCCGAACAGTACGGGGTGACGTCTCGGTGGTGTCGAGTTCCAGGGCGCTGAATGGAGCCGGCGTGCCCTCCTTACGATCAACAACAGAAGCGGGAAGAGGATGCTCATCTGAATGTCTCAGGGGTGCCTTGCCGCTGCGTCAAGATGCAGAGAACCATGCCAATGGCGTCAACAGGAGGCAGGGGCCTAAGGCCGTGGAAACAGACACAGCGAGACCATGCAAGACAAGCGGATGTTTGACCAAAAGCTGGATGGCCAAGACTCGAAATTGACACATTGGCCAAATTTGGCGAGTGACAGATCTCGGTCACGCCCGGGGGTGCGGGGGTTTGTCGAAGGCCGCACAAGATGAGATGCGGCATCTGAGGTGTACGCTCGAGGTTGAGTCACTTGGTAGAGTACTTGGCTGTGGAGGAAAATCCAAGCTCATAATAGTAACCCTGTTGGAGGGGTCCTAGTGGCGCCCCTACCTAGATAGGTACAGTAGTATGTCCTTTTAGACGTAACTGCCCAGATGCAGCTAGGCAGATGAGGTTACTGCATAGGATACAGGTAGTAGGAGGTCTAGACATTCGTGATGCCCGACAGGGTGGTCGAGTTATACAATCCCTGCGCCTAAGAGGCGAAGTGCAGTGAAGTATGTATAGATGATCACGTGCACTGGGGACCACCGCTCGTCCGACGCGGGACCAAAACGGACCACGTACTGAATCAAGATACGACCACCTTAGCTCGTCTGCAAAGCGCTCACCGTCACCTACACTAATGTGCTGCAGACAGCAGGACAACTTTGGTGATATAGGCACCGGAGAAGCACTGACGGCTGGCACTAGGTATGTACCTTCTGCGCGCTATCCAGGGTTGCCTAGAGCGGACGGGACCGCGAATCTTCAAGGTAAGGTACTACGCTAGGGACGGGACGACACGTCGCCCAAGCTAAGCCTCACCTAAGTAGGTTCCGTTCTTTCTGATCTTCCGATTCTCGAATGTTCATGCGGTCAGGGTTACTTTCCGAGATGATCGCGTTTAGCGGCTTTATTCGGCACCGAACTCAACAACTTATACGACGTGGAAGAACTTTGCACAAATGCAGGCAGCCACTGACTGCACCATAAAAAAACCATTCCGTAATTACATGCTCATTGTTCTCCACGCAACTTCAGGCCCGACCTTCCGAGGCATTACCAAAGGGGCACGCGTCCCAGCGTACCCGGCGGAGGTGGCGTTCGGGATCGTTGATGTGATTCCTCGCGTGGAGCCAGCGGCGGTTGTCCATGATAATGATGGATCCCTTGGGCAGGTCCGACGACCTCAGATGCGCCGTCGCGCGCGCCTGAACCTCTTTGCTCTCCAGTGCCTCCTTGAGCTGCCCTAGTGCCCGAGCTGCGCGTCCCGTCAACGGCGCCAGAATGTCCTCTCTGAAGCGGATCAACGCCGATCCGCCGTCGGAGCTCGTGGCAAAGATGGTGCCGACAATATGCTTCTGGTTAGGATTTTTGGTAAATTCCGCCGGGATCGATATGCGGTACTCCGGCGCCGTCAGCGCAGCCCGGGTGACAGGGGAGAGGAATTCGCTCAGCCTCTCAACGTTCATGACGGACAAGGTACCTCCTCCATACCGGTCGTGTTGAAGGACCTGCAGGGCGAAGTATCGTGGCGGCGGGTCCTCGTAACTGCAGTCGGTGTGCCAGGGAAACTCGTTCATGGTCTCGGATCTCGCCTGGTGATCGCCTGCCTGGAACGTCGAGTTGGCGTGGCATGGCCGCACGTCCCAGAACCAGCCCCGAGTCGCGCTGTGCGATATGGGGAGTTTGTGCTGGTGGTGCCTGTTGAGGCTGAGAATCAGCTGCTGGAGGTACATGCTGTCGTCGTCTGGAAACGCGAGGTTGACTTTGACCATGCCCGTCTTCTCGAGCTGGTGCGAAACCTGCCGTACGTGCTCGCGATGCCCGACGTGACTCGACCGCACTGCCTCCAGGCACGGCACGGCATACGACGACTGGGCCGGTGTGGCCACCGTAGCGTGGAAGCGAGCCTGCCAACTCGACGCCCAAGAAACGTGCGGATAGAGCATTCCGCGAGGAAACACGCAGCTGTTGCGTGCCTGGTGGGCGAAACGGCTCATGTCGAGAGTGCGAGACAGAGAAAAGAGCTATGTCTCTGGCACACTAAATCGGACCTTGACAAGAAGGCCAACGCCAGGATCGGTTTTCACCTCAGGGAGGAGGGAGACCAGCACAGACGGGAAACAAAAATCACCAGTCACCACCCCTCTCTGGATCTCGGCCTTTTTATCAAGGCCCGAGAAGCCAGAGCACAGGACACGCCGATCAGAATTGGTCTGTGACTACTTGACTAACATCCTGGCAACTAATCCTGGTCCTGATCCTGATCCTGATCCATTCAAGACCTCCCGTCTGCGTTACACCCTTCTCACGAGCCACCATCGCTCGTCCTTGGCTCCAGGCTCTGGCCCTGATGTTGACATGTCAGCCTCGGAAACTAACCCCAGCAGAGGCATAGTCGGCGTCTTGCTCCTTTAACAATGGGACTCACAAGCATCGAGCTTCACATAAATATCCTCCCCCGATTCGCTTCCGGAAGGCTTGCAGCTCCCACTCGTCGGGGCCAGTCATTCTCTCGAGCCGCTCCTTGGAATCAAATCGAGTCCGAACCATGCTCGCTCAGCAACTCATACAAATCCGCTTCGGTGCCCAGACGCGCGACTACACGCCTGCAGCGGGCCAAGACATCGATGTCGACGCATACTCCGGAGAGGAGGCCCGTCTCTACGATGCTTTACTGCGGCTATGTCCGGAGAACCTATGGCACCATGGCTCCTACGCCTCGGGCTGCCCCCGGCCAATCCTCGTTGGCAAGCACCACCAGCAGCAGATGCAAGACCTACATGAGGCGTTGACCACTGCCATCATCGACATCGTGAACCGCTGGTGGTCCGATGAGGACGCCGGGTTCTCCGAGCGGATGCCCATGGAGGTGGAGGAAGAAGACCTGTTAAAGGTACGTACGTACATGTTCGCAGATGAAAACCCGCTTCGCCTCGCCTCGGGTGGTGCCCCTCGCTCATACCGCGCAACAGTGGATAGACGGACAGGTCTCAGCTGGCAACATGCCAGAGTTCCACAAATGCCTCGGGTCGTGGCGGCCAGACTTCCTAGTGGAGAAAGACGAGCATCGAGAGGAAAACTACAGGATCACCGAGATCAACGCCCGGTTTTCCTTCAATGGCTTCATGCATGCGGCGTACGGCCAGCAAGTCCTGAACCAATCAGTTGAGGCAGGGGAGAGCGTCCTGTTCGGCGCCACAGATCCGAAAATGGTAGGGCAAAGATGGTTACGCACTGCATCGCCATTCCAATCGATTCTGACGAGTCACAAATTAGATCCTCGAGGGCCTGTTCGACCTGTTCGATCCCGAGTATCCCCTCCACCTCCTCAAGGGCAGCGAGCGCGGAATCGACATTCACATGTTCGTGGACGCCGTGTGGCGCCGCTTCGGCATCAGGCCTCGCCTCATCACCCCTGCCGAGCTGAGATTGTTCCCCGACTCGCTCAACAAGAGCGGGCACCGTCTCTGCTGCGTCGTGGCCAAGGGGGCTCCAGTCCCGGCGGCTGGTTCGTGGACGTTCACGACGAGGAGCGGCGAGACCTGGGAGGAGGTGCGCCAGATCGGGCTGGAGCTGCACCAGCGCGAGCTGGCGGCCCTCGACCCCGCCGTGCTGCGTGAGATCAGCCTTCGTTGCTTCAACGACATGCGTACCGTGCTGCTAGTCCATGACAAGCGGATGCTTGGCATAGTCAGGCAGGAGACGCCGCACCTGCTGGCTCGCGGGGTGCTCACGTCTGCGCAGGCAGACGCCCTCAACAGGGGCATCGTGGAAACGATCCTTCCGGGCTCGCGAGAGATGGACGACCTCATCCAGGCGTCGATCGAGGTGCCTGAGCTGATGCATGGCTACATCCTCAAGCCTATTCGAAGCGGCAAAGGCGACGGCATCGTCTTCGGCGAGGACATTGGCCATGATGAATGGGTCTCCACTCTGAGGAAGCTTGTCGCAGCCAAGCTCGTACCAGGTGCCGCCTGCGTAGTACAGCGACGCATCATCCCCCGCATATACGATCTTGTCTTGAAAGGGTCGGTGGGCAAGGTCCAGTACCCTCTCGTCGGAACCTATCACGTCTCGAATGGGAATATGCTTGGCCTGGGGACATGGCGAGCCAGCGGAGGGCGGATTGTAGCCGTGTCCTCTGGGGGTTCTTGGATCTGCTCGGTGATGAGGCAGGGATGAGGTTGCATTGCAGCAGGGGTAGGATGCGGTGCGGGGATAACAAGTTAGCGCGGATCTACTTCAGTACTGACTCGTTAATCCTGGCCTGTCGTTGGCGCTGGAGCGATGCGGCGGGCATCTGGTGTGGTACCAATTATATCGTACCCCGTGTGATCGGTAATTATGTTCAACCCCTAGCACTGGTAATCGTGGGGACAGAGGTCCACTCATAGAGAATTTAGTGTAAATGGCTAGAAAATCGCTCAACAGCATCAATGAGAGGAAGTACCTGCGGGAACAGCTTAAGCCACAGTATGTATGGCATGTCCCGTCGCCAGCAAATAGCATATCTGGATCGATGAACCCTTGGCCGATCATCGACCCGGTTCTGAGTTACCCACTTTCCCACCTGTCTCATCTCAGTGTTAGTCTCTGTCCAGACTAGTGATGCAAAAAGCCCATGGGTACTAAAATGGGTAGTACCCAAAATCACCCACGGGTACTCTACGGGTACCCAAATTACCCATAGGTCTAGCCCATATTAAAAGCCTATAAGTAACGCAGCCTATGGGTTAACCTGCATATAGGTAGCCTATATATATATAAATAACTATATATAGTAGTTATAAATTAATCTTAAGGATCTTATTAATAGTAAGATATATTTAGTATAAACTATTAATTTATAATAGTTAATATAAAATTTATAAACTATTTATATTAGAAGATAAATAGAATTAGGATAGCTATAAAAAGATTACTATAAGTCCTTTAAATATAAAGCATATTCTAAGTT
>JAOQIF010000192.1:46801-109195 GCA_026260285.1 Colletotrichum sansevieriae | reverse complement strand
ATTCCCCCTTAACTAGGATACTAAAAGAGCTATAAGAAGGTGCGCACCTCGTATATAACTAAATAGTTTTCCTATCCTTTTAATAGGATAAATATATATACCCTAAATTAATATTAGGATTATAAATTTTCCCTTTATTATTACTATTTTTTATAATTAAATACTCTTCCCTCGATCTCTCTATCTTATATTAAAATAAATAGGAAGGAGCAGAGGGTATTAACTTTTATATACCTTCTTTATTAACTATTATTATAAATTTTTTTTTTCTCTCCTTCTATACCTTCCTTTTTACTTACTATACTTATCTACTTTTATTTAGGTATACTTATACTTTTTATTTATTTACTTCTCTACTATATGCTAATTATTACCTAATAGACCTCTTATAATAAGTAATAATATTATCCTAACCTGCTAAATATAGCCTCCTAAACGCTAGCCTAACTAATACTACTATAATAATAGCTTCTAAAAGCAAGGAAGTTACTAATAACTACGAGGTCCTATCTTCTTACCTATCTAATAATAATAGTAGCTAAGACGAGGGTGCTAACCCCTAGAACGATGAGATGCTTAACCCTATCTCCCTATGCTAAGGTAGTAATAACTAAGGTAGTAATAACTAAATTAGTAACTATAATATTAACCTTAGCACTCTAGTTAAGACTTATAAATCCGCTGCTAAGAAGAAGAAGTCCTATAAGGACTATAAGAAGGGTAAATAAGCAGCTAAGAAGAACTTCTTTACTTTAGATACTAAGACCTAATATAAGGAGGTTATTAATAATAATATTAATAATATTTAGAATAATAATACCCAGGCTACTAAGTTAGTCTGCGTTATTACTAGTAATACTATTAATATCGAGGAGCCCGCCCTAGCTAAAACTATAGCTACTACCCCCTATAAGACTCCTAAGAAGGGCTACCCTAGCCCTATAGCCTAGCGCTAGTAGATTAAAAAGATAAAGGCTTATATTAATAATGCTTTTTTATATTACCTCGATATAATCCTTATTAAGGAGATTAAGAAAATCTTTAATAGTATTAAGCCTTCTGAGAATATATCTTCTAACCTCTATATTAGATATATCTAGGATACCCTCAAGCGAGCATATAATATATATATTAATAATAACACCTATAGCAAGCTTCTCCCTAGTTACGCCTAGGTCCTTGCTATATACTTTTATAATACCTATAGTTATGCTAATAGAATTATCGCTAGCAACCTTATTATAATAAACTATATTAACCTCCTTTCTATCGCCCCGCTTATTAATATTAATAATATTACTACTATAGACCTATTAGCCTACAAGGTTGCTAAAAACGCAAAGGACCTTGCTAATAAGGCTAAGAGTAATATTAATATTATTATTAATAGCATCCAATAGGAAATCCTTCCTCGCTTCGATACTATAGAGACTAATATAGCTAACGTGGATATTATTAATATTAATATTATTAGCGAGTATCTCACTAAACTTAAGAATAATAGCACGTCTAAGTAAGCAGTTACTAATAAGATTCGTATAGCTATTAATATAATTAAGACTAAGGAGATCGCAGGCTTTTATACTAAGATTGCAAACCTCTATACTATAATCGAGGGTCTCTAGCGCACTAGTAATAAGCAACCTATACCTAGTAATACTAGTAATAATAGCGCTATTAAGTACTAGTAGATATCTAAGTTTAATATATTCCTCTGCTAGTATAATACCTAATTAATAATGCTATAGTAATTTCTAGCGATTAGGATATAAAGAAGGAAAGAAGGGAATATTAAGTATATATATCCTAGATCGATAGAGATAGTAATTAGGATAATTGCTTTTTAAAAAGGGGGTATATATTACACGCCTTTTAGTAATATAGTTAGGTATTATATAGTATTCTATATAACTATAGTTAGGCTTAACGCCTATCCTTTAGGTAGGAGACTTCTAGCAGATAAGCTTAGAAGGCTTAGCTATTATAGAATATATTATAATATACCTATAATTACTTACTATACTATTTATTATTATTCACGCTTATATTGCTCTTTTCCTTATTTTACTCGCAGTCTTAGCGACCCCTACTATAGCCCCAGGCTAGTAGGAAGACTGTGACAGAAAGAGCAGTAGTAATATAGGGGGTAGTTATATTATAGAAGATAAGTTAGCCCTTCTAGCTACTTATGCGTATAGAGCCCCTTTTTAGGGCTCAGCTCGGCTCGGCTAACTAATATAGGTATACCTCGGCGGGGGCTTAGCGCTAGTTTAGCACTAGCTTAGCGCTATAATCCTAATCTATTATAATTACCCCCCCTCTAGAGGGCTTAGTCTCTAAGTCTAATAATCTATAAAACTCCATAAAATTCCTACCTCCGCGGGGATTTGAACCCTCTATAGCGCTTCTAATTAGTCTATTTTATATCTCTCGGGTCCAGGCCTTCAGGTCTTTCACCTAGTTACTATAGCTTTGCTAGAGGCCCCCTAGGCGCTTAGCAGCTCTATCGTTATCTTCTATATAGCCTTAGGTCTTATACCTACGCGCTATTAGCTTCTATGCGGCTTCGGGTCTTTTACCTATATGCTAGCGGGCTAATTTCTTCCATATAGCCTCGGGTCTTATACTTACGCGCCGTCGGGCTAGCTTTTATATAGCCTCGGGTTTTATACCTATATGCTATTAGCTTCGCTAGAGGCCCCCCGGGCACTTAGCGGTCTATTATCTTCTATATAGCCTCGGGTCTTATACCTACGCACTATTAGCTTCTGCGTAGCTTCGGGTCTTTTACCTACGCGCTAGCAGGCTAGCTTCTTCTATATAGCCTCGGGTCTTATACCTACGCGCCGTCAGCTTCTGCGCAGCTTCGGGTCTTGCACCTACGCGCCGGCGGGCTAGTTTCCTCCGTATGGCCTCGGGTCTTATACCTATGCGCTAGCGGGCTAGTTTCCTCTATACAGCCTCGGGTCTTATACCTATGCGCCGTTAGCTTCTGTATAGCTTCAGGTCTTATACCTACGCGCTAGCGGGCTTTGCCTACCGATACCTGAGGGCTTAGTAGTAGTAGTCTATTCGTCTTCTAATATATATAGCTCGAAAATGCTATCCTCTGCAATCCATATACCTCTTATAGGGGCTGCTATAATAGCTTTAATACTTATATAGGAGCTGCCTAGACCTGCCGAGGGCCTAGCAACCTACTAGTAGGAGTAGCACTAGTTAGTAAGATAACCCTTCTTATAGCACTCTTTATATTATAAATTAGCCTAGTAGTCGGCTTTATAATAGCCCGGCTTGCTATATTTTTAGTATATGCTGCCTAGGGTATCGGGGCTGCTATAGTTAAAACGAGCCTTCTTTAGGGTTAGCTTAGTAGTAGCTGCTCGCGCTAAGGGCTCTGCGAGTTTTTTATAGCTATATTACTCTAGGTATATATCCTATAGCTGCTCTATAGTAGTAGTTATAATATATAGCTACTATATATCGAATTTTTAGTATTTAAAGCCCTAGTAAAGCTAGAGTAAAAGCTAGAAGTAAAAAGTAAGGGCTTAGGCTCGGGACTCTTCGAAGTCCGGGGTTCTAAGGGCTTAGTAGATTGCTAACTACTTAGCGAAGAACTAGAGAGGCTATTAGCCAGGTTCCTACTAAAGGTTATTAAGGAGGCTATATAGCTAGCGCTCTTATTGTCACAGTCTTCCTACTAGCCTGGGGCTATAGTAGGGGTCGCTAAGACTGCGAGTAAAACAAGGAAAAGAGCAATATAAGCGTGAATAATAATAAATAGTATAATAGGCAATTATAGGTATATCGTGATATATTCTATAATAGCCGAGCCTTCTAAGCTATCTGCTAGAAGTCTCCTACTTAAAGGATGGGGGTTGAGCCCAACTATGGTCACGTGGAATACCACGCGATGGCCGACTACATCACCAAAAGGCGTGTGACACTTATAGTCCGGGGTTAATATACTCTTAGCGAATAAATATAGAGAAGTTAGCCTATATTAGGTTAGTAAGGCTAGTATAATAATAGTACTATTACGTTTATAACCTAGCAGTTACTCTTATAAGTACTTACTATATCACAGTCTTCCTACTAGCCTGGGGCTATAGTAGGGGTTGCTAAGACTGCGAGTAAAATAAGGAAAAGAGCAATATAAGCGTGAATAATAATAAATAGTATAGTAGGTAATTATAGGTATATTATAATATATTCTATAATAGCTAAGCCTTCTAAGCTTATCTACTAGAAGTCTCCTACTTAAAGGATAGGCGTTAAGCCTAACTATAGTTATATAGAATACTATATAATAGCTAACTATATTACTAAAAGGCGTGTGATATATACCCCCTTTTTAAAAAGCAATTATCCTAATTACTATCTCTATTAATCTAGGATATATATACTTAATATTCCCTTCTTTCCTTCTTTATATCCTAATCGCTAGAAATTACTATAGCATTATTAATTAGGTATTATACTAGCAGAGGAGTATATTAAACTTAGATATCTACTAGCGCTTAATAGCGCTATTATTACTAGTATTACTAGGTATAGGTTGCTTATTACTAGTGCGCTAGAGACCCTCGATTATAGTATAGAGGTTTGCAATCTTAGTATAAAGGCTTGCGATCTCCTTAGTCTTAATTATATTAATAGCTATGCGAATCTTATTAATAACTGCTTACTTAGATATGCTATTATTCTCAAGTTTAGTGAGATACTCGCTAATAATATTAATATTAATAATATCCACGTTAGCTATATTAGTCTCTATAGTATCGAAGCAAGGAAGGATTTCCTATTGGATGCTATTAATAATAATATTAATATTACTCTTAGCCTTATTAGCAAGGTCCTTTGCGTTTTTAGCAACCTTGTAGGCTAATAGGTCTATAGTAGTAATATTATTAATATTAATAAGCGGGGCGATAGAAAGGAGGTTAATATAGTTTATTATAATAAGGTTGCTAGCGATAATTCTATTAGTATAACTATAGGTATTATAAAAGTATATAGCAAGGACCTAGGCGTAACTAGGGAGAAGCTTGCTATAGGCGTTATTATTAATATATATATTATATGCTCGCTTGAGGGTATCCTAGATATATCTAATATAGAGGTTAGAAGATATATTCTCAGAAGGCTCGATACTATTAAAGATTTTCTTAATCTCCTTAATAAGGATTATATCGAGGTAATATAAAAAAGCATTATTAATATAAGCCTTTATCTTTTTAATCTGCTAGCGCTAGGCTATAGGGCTAGGGTAGCCCTTCTTAGGAGTCTTATAGGGGGTAGTAGCTATAGTTTTAGCTAGGGCGGGCTCCTTGATATTAATAGTATTGCTAGTAATAACGCAGACTAGCTTAGTAGCCTGGGTATTATTATTCTAAATATTATTAATATTATTATTAATAACCTCCTTATATTAGGTCTTAGTATCTAAAGTAAAGAAGTTCTTCTTAGCTGCTTATTTACTCTTCTTATAGTCCTTATAGGACTTCTTCTTCTTAGCAGCGGATTTATAAGTCTTAACTAGAGTGCTAAGGTTAATATTATAGTTACTAATTTAGTTATTACTACCTTAGTTATTACTACCTTAGCATAGGGAGATAGGGTTAAGCATCTCATCGTTCTAGGGGTTAGCACCCTCGTCTTAGCTACTATTATTATTAGATAGGTAAGAAGATAGGACCTCGTAGTTATTAGTAACTTCCTTGCTTTTAGAAGCTATTATTATAATAGTATTAGTTAGGCTAGCGTTTAGGAGGCTATATTTAGCAGGTTAGGATAATATTATTACTTATTATAAGAGGTTTATTAGGTAATAATTAGCATATAATAGAGAAGTAAATAAATAAAAAGTATAAGTATACCTAAATAAAAGTAGATAAGTATAGTAAATAAAAAGGAAGGTATAGAAGGAGAGAAAAAAAAAATTTATAATAATAGTTAATAAGGAAGGTATATAAAAGTTAATACCCTCTACTCCTTCCTATTTATTTTAATATAAGATAGAGAGATCGAGGGAAGAGTATTTAATTATAAAAAATAGTAATAATAAAGGGAAAATTTATATTCCTAATATTAATTTAGGGTATATATATTTATCCTATTAAAAGGATAGGAAAACTATTTAGTTATATACGAGGTGCGCGCCTTCTTATAGCTCTTTTAGTATCCTAGTTAAGGGGGAATTTAGTATTATACTTATTAATAAGATCGTTTATATTAAGTAATAGGGAGTCTCTTTATTCCTAGGTATTATCTTTTGCTATAAAGCCTTTCTATTAGATAAGGTATTTAGTAATAGGTTTATAACTCCTCTATAAGATTCTTTATTTAATAATATAGTTAAGTTCCTACTCCTTACTACTATTAACCTTAATAGGCTTTAGTAGCGGAGTCTCGTAGTTAAATAGGTCTTCTCCCTAGGCTAGCTTATATAGCTAGGCTATAGAGAGGATTAGATAAACCTGCTAGTGCTTAGGAATATCTACCTTATAGGCGAGAGGACTAATAATATATTTAATTTAGAAGGGTCCTATCTATCTAGAGGTATATTTATTATTATATTATCCTAGTAAGTAGAATCCTTTGCTAAGTTATATCTAGACTTTATCCCTTTTATTAAAAGTTATATTAGTATAGTAGTTATTATATCTCTCCTTATACGAGGCGTTTGCTATATTAATAAGTAGTAGTACCTCCTTCTAATATATCTCCCTGAGGATAGTAAGGCTCTTAGTTAGGGCGCTCGTTTATATAACTATATTAAGGATATTTTATAGCTTAAATCCGAGTATAACCTCGTTTAGCAATTATCTAATTATAGTAGATAGGGAGTTATTAAGATTATACTATAGGGTAGGTAGTATATTAGTCTATAGGATATTAGGGGATTTAGATATATAGAACTATATTACGATCTTAGTAGTCTAGTTTATTCTTTCGCTCTGCTTATCTATCTAGGGGTAGTATGCTATTAAGAGGAGGAGCCTGATATTAAGAGCGTTAAATATTATATGCTATACTATAGAGATAAACTTAGGATCCTAGTTACTAATAATATAATATAGAATTCCCTAGTTTAAGAGGAAAAATACGCGGAGTAGGACTATTACTTATTCTTTTGCTCTATAGGTTAAATATCCTATGAGAAGGATTATCTTTTTTAAGAATTTATATATTAATATTACTAATATATCTAACTCCGGGAAACCTAGCAGGATATAGGGACTTCCGTGGGATAGCACCTTAGGTATATTAGTAACGAAGTCTATAGTAATAGTATTATAAGGGATATCTATAATAGGGATAGGTTATAGCTATCCTAGTAGCCTTTAGTAGTTAATTTAGTTCTCTTTATACTAGTTATAATAAGTAATATATTATTATATAAGCGACTTCTTATTATAAAACTAAAAAGTTAATATTTCTACTATTATATAGTCCGCGCTAAAGTAGTATTTTTTATTATAACTAAGGCGGAGAATTATAAGTACTAACTTGCGCGGGATATAGAGTCTCTAGGTGCTATTAGTAGCTATATAAAGGATTAGCCCTTCTAGCGATAGACTCTAAGGAGTTATTTAACAGCGTTTTAGGGCTCTCCTAGCAGCTCTAGCGCTATTTTCCTTAGTAATAGCGTTAAATAGTAACTACTACTTACTTAGTTCCTTCTGCTAGGATCGGAGTTATTTAAGAATTTTGCTATACCTCGTGTTATTAATATAATTATTTATAATCTTAGCGATAAAGTCCTCTGAAATGCTTATAGTTATCTCCCCTATTGCTCTATAGGCTTAGGACTTCTTAGCTAACTAGTTAACTATACTTATAAATCCTGCGTTATTATTAATATTTTATCTCCCCTATTGCTCTATAGGCTTAGGACTTCTTAGCTAACTAGTTAACTATACTTATAAATCCTGCGTTATTATTAATATTATTATAAGTTATTTCCGCTAGAACGTCGCTATCCTCAAACCTATTAGCTCGTCCTGAGGCTATAAGTAATAGTAGATATAAGAGGGCGTTAGGGATAACATTAAGCTTCCCTAGTATATAGGTAATATTAAGGTTAAATTACAATAGGTAGTTTATAGCGCTCGCAAGCTATAGGTTAGCCTTATTAAGGTCTATAGTCTATAGCGAGGTATATATAAGAATTCCCTTTATAGCTATATAATTTATAAGAATTTATATAGGGTACTTATTTAATTGCACGAGCTTATAGAGCTTCTTTATAGCTTATACTATTACTACTACCTCTACCTCTATAGCGAAATATTGCTTTTCTAAGGGTAATATAACCTTAGATAGAAAAAGCACTAGTTAGATATAGATTTATGCTATATCTTTGCTAGGTATATTAGTGCTATTCTATAGGATGCCTAGTTAGAATACTATAAGCCTAAAGCTACCTTTATAAGCATTAACCTTGAAAAATATAAGCTTATTTAGGTTATAGTAGTATCTTATAACCTAGTTATAGAGATTCTCCTGGAGGGCGTTCTATACTTCTTGCTCGCTTAGTATTAGCTTGAATAATACCTTTTAGACCCTCTTTATTTAAACTGCTTTTAATAGATTATTAGGAAGTATATTTTTATTATAGAGTTTTATAGTAAGATAGGTCTTTCTATCCTATAGTAGTATTATAATAATATTATACTAGGATATATTACGTTATAGCTATCTAGCTATTCTGAGGTATCTCTTGATATTATAAAGAGTTTTTGGGAAGCGGAGGTTCTTAAAAGCTATAATCCTATCCTCTATTTATTTAATACTATTAGTATTTATAGTATAGCTAAGGAGTCTTACTTTAGGAAACCCTATAAAGGACTTCTTAGGTCTAATATAAAGGCGGTTATTCTCGAAGAGCTTAAGAATAATATTAATATATTAGAGATAGTCCTCGTTATTATTACTAAAAATAATAATATTATTGATATATACTTAAGCAAAGTGCTAGTAGTTATGCAGGAGGCGATCTATAAAACGCTAGGCATAGGCTAGCGAGTTCTTAAATCCTATGAAGATAATATTAGAAACCTCGATACTACGGGGACTTATTACTATTATCTTATTATAATATCTCGAGTAGATTAGTAGTTAGTAGAAGAACCTAGTAGTATTAAATATTATTATACGTTTCTTCTCTCTAAGGGTATCTATTATATCGTCTTAATTAGGAAGTAGGTATATATCTAGGATAGTAATTCGGTTAAGAGGGCGAAGGTTAATAATAACCCTGCCTTTTTTTATACTATTAACTACTCGCTATATAACGAAGAGCAGATAGATAACTAGGATTAGCTTATTACCCTATACTATCTTACTATTAGTATATATCTTACTATAGATATTCTTAATAACTTCGAGGTCTTTAGCGCTAAGGGGGTAAGGCTTTACTATAGCCTTCTAGTTTTGCTATCCTTTAATAAGCTTAATATATATATATTAGTTATCTAGTATAGGTACGATCCCCTTATTATAGTAGATATCTTAGTTATTAAGGATTTCCTTAAGTCTACTAGCGAAAACTATATCCTAATTATAGACCTCGACTCCGTCCTTACTCTATATAACTAGGATATCTTTTAGCTTAGATATTCTATAAGATAGAATATTATCTACTTAACGAGGCAGTCCTAGGCTGGATTTAGTAAGCAGGGTTATAAACTACACGCTAGCTGCTATATTACTCGTAGCCCTATTGAATTTAGATTGCAAGAACTAGCGCGAGTTTAATTCTCCTCCTATAAGGGTGATAATATCTGCATAGTTACTAAGGTTAGTAGTCTCCTCTATTTCTATTAGAATAATATAGCTTAGCTGCTATCCTCTTAGGATTATTATTAGCCTATCTATTATATTTCGCATAAGGACGAGCTTAGGGTTATCTGCTATAACTATTATATTAACTACGCCTATATAATTAGATTGAAACTACTAAGTATTAGAGCCTTGCTAGCTTAACTTAGGAAGGTTAATAAAGCTAGTTATAATAAATACGTCGCTCTGCGGGGGAATAACTATAGTATAGGCGTTATTAACTCGTTTAGTTACTAGATGCTATCTCCTAAACTAAACTAGATACTATATTCTATATACTAAGTAAAACTTAACTATACCCTTATTAAAGTCTATAACTAGCCCGTGATCTTTATAGAACGGTATTCCTAGCAGAAGATTCGCTCCGAGGGTATTTATAACTCTAGTTATAATAATAACGTAGCTATAGATCTCTATATTGCTAATAGTACTTAGGATATAGAAGTCGAATATAACCTGCTCTATTATATAAAAGGTTAAGTCTATTGCGTTTATCTTCTATAGTTCTATCGTTTAAAACGTAGGATTTCGCATAAAGCATAGCACTTAATTCCTATTAACTAGAGTTATTAAGGCGCCTATATCGATATAGACTTCCTCTAGGCTAGCTATATTATCGCTTTCTATATTAAGGCGGAGATATATCTATTTAGCTAGTATTATTCGTTTTACTAGTTTTATCTAGGCGTTAATAATTTAGTTTTTCTTAAGTAATACTTATGTGTTATTTGCTAGGAGAATCGTAACGAGACTTGCGAAATTTATTATATTATTAATATAATATATAGTAGAGTCTAGAACTGAAGTAGTTAGGGAGATCGCTAGTAGGCTTCTCGCTATAACTATAATATCTATTATCTAGCTTGCTATTTCCTCTTTATATAGTTACTCTGATAGGGTAGCTAAATCATAGGGGACTTCCTATATATCTAGCAGGATATAGCTGCTATTAATAAGGTTATTAATATTACGGTTATTATCATAATCTTCTTATATATAATAGGCGTCTAAGTTAGTCTATTATATTTTATATAACGTTAAAAACCCGGGTTTCTCTAGAGCTAGTTCTATAAGTAGCAATCTTTCTAGTTTTAATAGTTATTAGAGCGCTAGAAGCGTTACTAAGGTTAATAATATTATTAGGGTTGCAGATTATTATAATTATCCTATTAGAAGTCTCGGTTAGTCCGTTATCCCTTATTATTAGTCTATATTATATTATTAGATTCTTCTGATATATAGTTAATACTAATTAGCGCCTAGAGTCTGCGCTAAACTGCCTTATGTTTTTTCTTAGCTATATTAAGGTAATCCTCGAGAGTATTACTAGTAGTTAGTTTATCTAGGAATTACTAAAGCTCTAGGTCGATTATATTATAGAAGATTATTAATAGCTAACTAACTATAGATATTAGTCCTATCTATACTCTACTATATTTAAAATAGTTCTAAGTAAAGTTATAAATATCTTTATCTCCCTTAAGGTTTTCTATAGTAAACCTATATATAGCAATTTATTAGATAGACTCCTATTAGGTTAGCATAAAGCATCTCCTAATAGTATTATATAGGGCGTAATATCCTATATAGAGGTAGTTCTATCGTTTAATTAGCCTAAGTTAGTATTCCTACTAGCTAAGTGCTTTCCCTTATAATAGAGAGCTCTAATTCTATATAGTCTCTAAAGCTATAGCTAGGCTAGTAGTTTTAATATCTAGGCTAGAGATCTATAGATCTATTTCTTTATAATATAGAATATCCTAGTTATAAAAGACGGGCTCTATGCTATGCTTCTTATTAGTATCTAGCTTAAAAATACTATATTATTAGGTAAATCTACCTTCCTATCGAGTTCCTATAGGCTATAGTATCCTAGTATTAGCCTCGAGCTAGCTAAATACTTAAAGGAGTAAAGCCTCGAAGCCCTAGGCTAGCAGCTCCGGGTAGGGCTCCTAGGATAATAGTAAAAATATTAGTAGTAGTACTAAATTTTACTATAGCAGCTAGGTCCTCCCTATTAATAGGTTCTACTTCGGTAGACCTATAGTAGTATTATAAAGAATTTATAGTATTCTATAAATTTTTCGCTCTATCGGTCCTATAATAGTATCTTCTAGCGCTATAACTTATAGTTCGGGGTTTTTTCTGCTCTTATTATAAATATTATTTATTATAGCTCTTGCTTTAATAGGAGGTCTTAGGGGTTTAATATCTAACTAGCTAGACTAGATAGGAGTTATAACTCTTTTATCTCTTAGGGGCAGAAGGGTAATTCTCTTGCTAGCTCTATAAAGGCTTTCTTCTCTAGATAGGGGTATAAAAAGTGCTATTATTACTAGAGTATCCCTTATAGCTGCGATTATATTAATAACGCTAATTAATATAGCTATATAGTTATTAGACTTAAGTATCTAATAATAGTATAGATTAGCTTTTGCTTTCTAGCCTATATTAATAATATCTATATAAGGTATATAGTTATTATCCTATTCGAGAGAGGTAAAGTTCGCTATCTAGTTGCAAAATCGTTTACTAAGGCTAAGGGTAAAGTTATAGTCCTCATAAGCCTACTAGAAACTATAGAGCTTACGAGCCTCGTTATAATATCTAATTCTAGCTATATCTCCTATATCGTGATATTCCTCTATAAGAGAGGGATTACTATATTAATTTAATATTAAACTCGAATAGTTAGCTATATAAGTTAATAGTTAAGACCTCTATCTCTTTAACTTCTTTAACTTCCTTCCTTTTAATATATAAATACTTTTAGGAGGGGGTTTTGAGGTTAAGTCTAAATCCTCTACCTTATTATAAGTTTTTATAGTATAAAGGAGGTTTTAGATAAGGAAAAAAAGAATAGGTTATACTACTAGATATTATAGTCTTCTTACTAGCCTAGGGCTATAATAGGGGTTGCTAAGACTATAAGTAAAATAAGGAAAAGAGTAATATAAGCGTGAATAATAATAAATAGTATAATAAGTAATTATAAGTATATCGTAATATATTCTATAATAGCCGAGCCTTCCAAGCTTATCTACTAGAAGTCTCCTACTTAAAGGATGGGCGTTAAGCCTAACCGTGGTTACGTGGAATACTACGTGATAGCTAACTATATCACCAAAAGGCGTGTGATATACTAGATCTTCTATAGCTTGGAGGCTCTGGGCTAGAGGGTATTGCTATCTTCTATAGCTATTAGCTAATTATAGGTTTAAGCTAGCATACTATCTTTAGCGAGGGTTCTATAAGCGTACGCTGGAGGGTGTTTATATTTATAGGCCTGGGTCTCGGAGACTAGCATAGGGCGCGCTAATAGGGCCCGAATAAGCGCGTTATTCTAGTCGGCTTAGCGCTGAATAGTTATAATAAGTTTAGCAATAAGGGCTGCATCGGGGCCCGTAGTAGCTAGAGGGGTTTCAGAAGCAAAATTTTCACTTAGCTTATTAGGCGCGGAGGCGGAAGTGCTAGCGACGCCTTAGTAGAGGCCCGATCTCATACTACTACTTATTCTAGAGCTAGCTGCCTATATAATTAGGTAAAACTTATCTAATTATGAGGCTTATAGCCTATAAAAGGCCGGGCTAGGGAAGGAAAGAGTAATAGTAATATAGGGAGTAGTTATATTATAGAAGATAAGTTAGCCCTTCTAGCTACTTATACGTATAGAGCCCCTTTTTAGGGCTCGGCTTAGCTCCGCTGACTAATGCGGGTATAACTCAGCGGGGGCTCGGCGCCGGTTCGGCGCCGGCTCGGCGCTGTAATCCTAATCCGTTACATAATAATAGTCGCTTAAGCATAGAGGTTAAAAACTAGCTACGCTATAATAGCAGATATAGCAAGCTAAATAAGCGCTTACCTTTTAAGCTAGCTACCCTATGCTAGAAGGCTATGCTAAAACTAGTTGCTAATAATAGCAATAACGAGGATAATAAAAATAGGATTTGCTTCTTTAACTATAGCGCTAGCATCTTTAAGCAGGAATAATAGCATAAGTGCAAACAGGCTGAGTAAGAAAAGAGTTCGCAAGCCCCTTCTCCTGCGAAAAGGGGCTCCTTAGTAAGATAAGTAAGCAAAGAAGTGCTTGCCTTTTAAGCTAACTACCTTACGCTAGAAAGCTATACTAAACTTAGTAGTTAGTAATAATAAGGATAATAATAATAATAAGGTATAAATAGCTTAAACTTGCTATATAATACTAGCTAGCTTCATAAATCGGTTATTATACTACTATTTAGTGCTAGTAAGCTCTACTATCTGGGGTAACTTCATAGCAACTCGCTAGTAATTATAATATTGAGTAGCAATAGAGCTACTTATATTATCCTCTATTATATTATAACTTAAATAGAGGAAACATGAAGCAGCCCGTCCGCCTAGACCCTCTAAGTTTAAATATAGCGTTAGTATTACTAATACTTAGAGGAACGCTCCCTATAGAAGGGCAGCCTATAGCCCTTCTTCTAGAGCCCTAGTATTATTAGCTATAGTCTACTAATACTACTCTGCTACCTAGTCTATTTATTCTCATGAAGAGTATATTCCTAAAGCTAGTAAAGATAGCACTAGATATCACACGCCTTTTGGTGATATAGTCGGCCACCGCGTGGCATTCCACGTGACCACGGTTAGGCTTAACGCCCATCCTTTAAGTAGGAGACTTCTAGTAGATAGCTTAGAAGGCTTAGCTATTATAGAAGATATTACTATATACTTATAATTACCTATTATACTATTTATTATTATTCACGCTTATATTGCTCTTTTCCTTATTTTACTCATAGTCTTAGCGACCCCTACTATAGCCCTAGGCTAGTAGGAAGACTATAATATCTAGTAGTATAACCTATCTCTTTTTTTCCTTATCTAAGACCTCCTTTATATTATAAAAACTTATAATAAGATAGAAGACTTAGACTTAACCTCGAAACCTCCTTCTAAAAGTATTTATATATTAAAAGGAAGGAAGATAAAGAAGTTAAAGAAATAGAAGTCTTAACTATTAACTTATATAGCTAACTATTCGAGTTTAATATTAAATTAGTATAATAATCCCTCTCTTATAGAGGAATATTATAATATAAGAAATATAGCTAGAATTAGATATTATAATAAGGCTTATAAGCTCTATAGTTTCTAATAAGCTTATAAGGATTATAACTTTACCCTTAGCCTTAGTAAATAATTTTATAACTAGATAGCAAACCTCGCCTCTCTTAAATAGGATAATAACTATATACCCTATATAGATATTATTAATATAAGCTAGAAGGTAAAAGCTAACCTATATTATTACTAGATACTCGAGCCTAATAACTATATAGCTATATTAATTAGTATTATTAATATAATCGTAGCTATAAGGGATACTCTAGTAATAATAGCACTTTTTATACCCCTATCTAGAGAAGAAAGCCTTTATAGAGCTAGTAAGAGAATTACCCTTTTACTCCCGAGAGACGAAAGAGTTATAACTCCTATCTAGTCTAGCTAGTTAGATATTAAACCCCTAGGACCTCCTATTAAAGCAAGAGCTATAATAGATAATATTTATAATAAGAGTAGTAAAAACCCCGAATTATAAGTTATAATACTAGAAGATATTATTATAGGACTATTAGAGCGAAAAGTTTATAAAATATTATAAATTCTTTATAATACTACTATAGGTCTATTAAAATAAGACCTATTAATAGGGAGGACCTAGCTGCTATAGTAGACTTTAGCGCTATTATTAATATTTTTACTATTATCCTAGGGGCTCTACCTAGAGCTACTAGCCTAGGGTCTCGAGGCTTTACTCCTTTGAGTATTTAGCTAGCTCGAGGCTAATACTAGGATACTGTAGCCTATAGGAACCTAATAAGAAGGTAGATTTACCTAATAGTATAGTATTTTTTAGCTAGATATTAATAAGAAGTATAGCATAGAGCCTATCTTTTATAACTAGGATATTTTATATTATAAGGAGATAGATCTATAGATCTCTAGCCTAAATACTAAAACTACTAGCCTAGCTATAGTATTAGAGATTATATAGAATTAGAGCTCTCTATTATAAGGAAAAATACTTAGCTAGTAGGAATACTAACTTAGGCTAATTAAATAATAGAACTACCTCTATGCAGGATATTACGCCCTATATAATACTATTAGGAGATATTTCGCACTAACTTAATAAGAGTCTATCTAATAGATCGCTATATATAGGTTTACTATAGAAAACCTTAAGGGAGATAAAGATATTTATAACTTTACCTAGAACTATTTTAAATATAGCAGAGTATAAATAGGACTAATATCTATAGTTAGCTAGCTATTAATAATCTTCTATAATATAATTAACCTAGAGCTTTAGTAATTCCTAGATAAACTAACTACTAGTAATACTCTTGAGGATTACCTTAATATAGCTAAGAAAAAACATAAGGCAGTTTACTATAGACTCTAGGCGCTAATTAGCATTAACTATATAATAGAAGAATCTAATAACATAATATAGACTAATGATAAGGGACTATAATAGAATAACTAAGACTTCTAACGGGATAATTATAATAATCTGCAACCCTAATAACGTTATTAACCTTAGTAGTATTTAGAGCCTTAGCAACGCTTCTTGCGCTCTAATAACTATTAAAACTAGAAAGATCGCTACCTATAGAACTAGCTATAGAGAAACCTAGGTTTTCGATATTATATGAAATATAATAGACTAGGATAGACTAACTTAGATGCCTATTATATATAGGAGGATTATAACGATAACTATAATATTAATAACCTCGTTAATAGTAGCTATATCCTACTAGATATATAGGAAGTCCCCTATAATTTAGCTACCCTATCGGAGCAACTACGCAAAGAGGAAATAGCAAGCTGGACGACGGATATCGTATTTATAGCGAGAAGCTTACTAGCAAGCTCCCTAACTGCTTTAGTTATAGACTCTACTATATACTATATTAATAATATAGTAAATTTCGTAGGTCTTATTATAATTCCCCTAGCGAATAACGCATAAGTATTACTTAAGAAAAACCAAATTATCGATACCTAGGTAAAACTAGTAAAACGAATAATACTAGCTAAACGGATATATCTCCGCTTTAATATAAAAAGCAATAATATAGCTAGCCTAGAGGAAGTCTATATTAATATAAGCGCCTTAATAACTCTAGTTAATAGGAACTAGGTGCTATGGTTTATGCGAAATCCTATATTTTAAATAATAGAACTATAGAAGATAAATATAAACTTAGAACGAGGAAGTGCAGGTAAACGTTGGTTTTAAAGTAACCCGTATAAGTACGGGTTACTGAGGGCTTTGTTGAGTGAATAAGGGTAATAGTAAAGTAAGGGGCCATATAGATAAATAGATTGTATTGTAGTGAATGATGATAATGATATCTATGATCTATCTCTCTAGGTAGGGAAAAGTGACTATATATATAGTTATAAGGTAGGTAACTAATCTATCCTAGGCTTAGTTAACTATTTATAATAGCCTTTACTAGCCTGAAGGTAGTCTTTGGGCAGTAGGCTTAACCTTTACTAGCCTGAAGGTAGTCTTTCGGCAGTAGGCTTAACCTTTACTAGCCTGAAGGTAATATATCGGCAGTTACCTCTCGACTGTTATTTGAATCTTCAGTTGAGAAACCTAATTATATGTAATTATTAGACGTATAGTCTAAGTTATAATAGACTTAACCTTTTAGGTAATAGAGCAGGTTATATTTAACTTCTATATCCTAAGCACCGTTAGTAATATAGAGATCTATAGCTACGTTATTATTATAGCTAGAGTTATAAATACCCTTAGAGCAAATCTTCTACTAGGAACACCGTTCTATAAAGATTATAAGTTAGTTATAAACTTTAATAAGGGTATAGTTAAGTTCTACTTAGTATATAGAATGTAGTATCTAGTTTAGTTTAGGAGATAGTATTTAGTAACTAGACGAGTTAATAACGCCTATATTATAGTTATTCCCCTATAGAGCGACGTGTTTATTATTACTAGCTTTATTAACCTCCCTAAGTTAAGCTACTAAGGCTCTAATACTTAGTAGTTTTAATCTAGTTATAGAGGCGTAGTTAATATAATAGTTATAGCAGATAACCCTAAGCTTATCCTTATGCGAAATATAATAGATAGGCTAATAATAGTCCTAAGAAGCTAGCAGCTAAGCTATATTATCCTAATAAAAATAGAGGAGATAGCTAACCTCGTTAACTATAGAGATATTATCACCCTTATAAGAGGAGAATTAAACTCGCACTAGTTCTCGCAATCTGAATTCGATAGGGCTATAGGTAATATAGCAGCTAGTATATAGTTTATAACCCTGCTTGCTAAATCTAGCCTAGGATTGCCTCGTTAAGCGGATAATATTCTATCTTATAGAATATCTAAGCTAAAAGATATCCTAGTTATATATAATAAAGATAGAGTTAAGATTTATAATTAGGATATAGTTTTTACTAGTAGACTTAAGGAAATCCTCGATAACTAAGATATCTACTATAATAAGGGAATTATACTTATACTAGATAACTAGTATATATATATTAAGCTTGTTAAAGAGTAGTAAAACTAGAAGGCTATAGTAAAGCCTTACCCCCTTAGCGCTAAAGACCTCGAAGTTATTAAGAATATCTATAGCAAGATATATACCGATAGCAAGATAGTATAGGGTAATAAGCTAATCCTAGTCGTTTATCCGCTCTTTGTTATATAACAAGTAGTTAATAGTATAAAAAAAGGCAGGGTTATTATTAACCTCCGCCCTCTTAACTAAATTACTATCCTAGATATATACCCGCTTCCTAACTAAGATAATATAATAGACGCCCTTAGAGGAAAGAAATATATAACGATATTTAATACTACTAGGTTCTTCTACTAACTACTAATTTACTTAAGATATTATAATAGGATAGTAGCAATAAGTCCCTGCGGTATTGAGGTTTCTAACGTTATCCTTATAGGATTTAAGAACTCGCTAGCCTATGCCTAGCATTTTATAGATTGCCTCCTATATAACTATAGGTACTTTGCTCGAGTATATATTAATAATATTATTATCTTTAGTAATAATAACGAGGATTATCTCTAGCACGTCGATATTATCCTCAAGCTCTTTGAGAATAACCGCCTTTAAATTAGACCTAAGAAGTCCTTTATAGGGTTTCTTAAAATAAGATTCCTTAGCTATATTATAAATACTAATAGTATTAAATAAATAGAGGATAAGATCGCAGCTTTTAAGAACCTCCGCTTCCTAAAAACTCTCTATAATATTAAGAGATACCTCGGAATAGCTAGATAGCTATAATATAATATACCCTAGTATAATATTATTATAATACTATTATAGGATAAAAAGACCTATCTTATTATAAAACTCTATAATAGAAATATACTTCCTAATAGTTTATTAAAGGTAGTTTGAATAAAGAGGGTCTAAAAGGTATTATTTAAGCTAATACTAAGCGAGCAAGAGGTATAGAACGCCCTCTAAGAGAATCTCTATAACTAGGTTATAAGATACTATTATAACCTAAATAAGCCTATATTTTTAAGGTTAATGCCTATAAAGGTAGCTTTAGGCTTATAGTATTCTAACTAGGTATCCTATAGAATAGTACTAATATACCTAGCAAAGATATTGCATAAATCTATATCTAACTAGTGCTTTTTCTATCTAAGGTTATATTACCCTTAGAAAAGCGATACTTCGCTATAGAGGTAGAGGTAGTAGTAGTAGTATAAGCTATAAAGAAGCTCTATAAGCTCGTATAATCGAATAAGCACCCTATATAGATTCTCACGTATTATATAGCTATAAAGGGAATTCTTATATATACCTCGCTACGGACTATAGACCTTAATAAGGCTAACTTATAGCTTGCGAGCGCTACGAACTACCTATTGCAATTTAACCTTAATATTACCTATATATTAGAGAAGCTTAATATTATCCCTAACGCCCTCTCGCACCTACTATTACTTATAGCCTCAGGACGAGCTAATAGGTTTAAGGATAGCAACGTTCTCGCGGAAATAACCTATAGTAATAATAATAATAATAACATAGGATTTATAGATATAGTTAACTAGTTAGCTAAGAAGTTATAAGCCTATAGAGCAATAGGGGAGATAACTATAAGCATTTCAGAGGACTTTATCGCTAAGATTATAGATAACTATACTAATAACACGAGGTATAGCAAAATTCTCAAATAACTCCGATCCTAGCAGAAGGAACTAGGCAAGTAGTAGTTACTATTCGATACTACTACTAAGGAAAATAGCGCTAGAGCTGCTAGAAGAGCCCTAAAACGCTATTAAATAACTCCTTAGAGTCTATTACTAGAAGGGCTTATCCTTTATATAGCTACGGATAGCACTTAGAGACTCTGCATTCTATATAAGTTAGTACCTGCAATTCTCCGCCTTAGTTATAATAAAAAATACTACTTTAGCATAGACTATATAATAGTAGAAATATCGACTTTTTAGTTTTATAATAAGAAGTTGCTCATATAACGATATATCGCCTACTATAACTAGTATAAAGAGAACTAAGTCGACTGCTAAAGGCTACTAGGATAGCTATAACCTATCCCTATTATAGATATCCCTTATAATACTATTACTATAGACTTCGTTACTAATATGCCTAAGGTGCTATCCTATAGAAGTCCCTACGCCCTACTAGGTTTCCTAGAGTTAGATATATTAGTAATAGTAATATATAAATTCTTAAAAAAGATAATCCTTCTTATAGGATATTTAACCTATAGAGCAAAAGAATAAGTAATAGTCCTACTCTATATATTTTTCCTCTTAGACTAGGGAATTCTATATTATATTATTAGTAACTAGGATCCTAAGTTTATCTCTATAATATAGCATGCGATATTTAATACTATTAACGTCAGGCTCCTCCTCTTAATAGCATACTACCCCTAGATAGATAGGTAGAGCGAAAGAATAAACTAGACTACTAAGATTGCGATATAGTTCTATATATCTAAATCCCCTAATATCCTATAAACCGACGTATTACCTGCTCTATAGTATAATCTTAATAACTCCCTATCTATTATAATTAGATAATTACTAAATAAGGTTATGCTCGGATTTAAGCTATAAAGTATCCTTAATATAGTTATATAAACGAGCGCCCCGACTAAGAGCCTTACTATCCTTAGGGAGATATATTAGAAGGAGGTACTACTACTTATTAATATAGCGAACGCCTCATATAAGGAGAGATATAATAACTACTATACTAATATAACTTTTAATAAAGGGGATAAAGTCTAGATATAACTTAGCAAAGGATTCTACTTACTAGGATAATATAATAGTAAATAGACCTCTAGATAGATAGGACCCTTCTAAATTAAGTATATTATTAGTCCTCTCGCCTATAAGGTAGATATTCCTAAGCACTAGCGGGTTTACCTAATCCTCTCTATAGCCTAGCTATATAAGCTAGCCTAGGGAGAAGACCTATTTAACTACGAGACTCCGCTACTAAAGCCTATTAAGGTTAATAGTAGTAAGGAGTAGGAACTTAACTATATTATTAAATAAAGAATCTTATAGAGGAGTTATAAACCTATTACTAAATACCTTATCTAGTAGAAAGGCTTTATAGCAAAAGATAATACCTAGGAATAAAGAGACTCCCTATTACCTAATATAAACGATCTTATTAATAAGTATAATACTAAATTCCCCCTTAACTAGGATACTAAAAGAGCTATAAGAAGGCGCGCACCTCGTATATAACTAAATAGTTTTCCTATCCTTTTAATAGGATAAATATATATACCCTAAATTAATATTAGGATTATAAATTTTCCCTTTATTATTACTATTTTTACTATTAACTACTATTTTATTATTAACTACTCTTCCCTCGATCTCTCTATCTTATATCGAAATAAATAGGAAGGAGCGGAGGGTACTAACTTCTATATACCTTCCTCACTAACCCCTATTATAAAATTTTTTTTTCTCTCCTTCTATACCTTCCTTTCTATTTACTATACCTGCTTACTTTTATTTAGGCGCGCTTATACCTTTTATTTATTTACTTCTCTCTTATATATTAATTATTACTTAATAGACCTCCTATAATAAGCAATAATATTATCCTAATCTGCTAAATATAGTCTCCTAACCGCTAGCCTAATTAATATAACTATAATAATAGCTTCTAAAAGCAAAGAAGTTATTAATAACTATAAGGTCCTATCCTCTTAGCTATCTAATAACAATAGCAGCTAAGATAAGGGTGCTAAACCCTAGAACGACGAGGTGCTTAACCCCGTCTCCCCGCGCTAAGGTAATAATAACTAAGTTAGTAACTATAGTATTAACCTTAATACTCTAGTTAAGACTTGTAAGTCTGCTGCTAATAAGAAGAAGTCCTATAAGGACTATAAGAAGGGTAAGTAGGTAGCTAAGAAGAACTTCTTTACTATAGATGCTAGGACTTAATATAACGAGGTTATTAATAGTAACGCTAATAATATTTAGAACGATAATACCTAGGCTATTAAGCTAGTTTATATTATTACTACTACTACTACTAATATCGAGGAGCCTGCCCTAGCTAAAACTATAGCTACTACCCCTTATAAAACTCCTAAGAAGGGTTACCCTAGCCCTATAGCCTAGTGCTAGTAGATTAATAAGGCGAAGGCTTATATTAATAACGCTTTTCTATACTACCCTAATATAATCCTTATTAAGGAGATCGAGAAAATCCTTAATAATACCGAGCCTTCTGAGAATATATCTTCTAACCTCTATATTAGATATATCTAAGATACCCTCAAGCGAGTATATAATATATATATTAATAATAATACCTATAGCAAGCTTCTCCCTAGTTATACCTAGGTCCTCGCTACGTACTTTTATAATACCTATAGTTATATTAATAGAATTATTACTAGTAACCTAACTATATTAAACTCTATTAACCTCCTTTCTATTACCCCGCTTATTAATATTAATAATATTACTATTATAAACCTATTAGCTTATAAGGATATTAAAAACGCAAAGGACCTCGCTAATAAGGCTAAGGGTAATATTAATACTATTATTAATAGCATCTAATAGGAAATCCTTCCTCGCTTTAATACTATAGAGGCTAATATAGCTAATATAGATATTATTAATATTAACGCTATTAGTAAGCACCTCGCTAAGCTTAAGAATAATAGTATATCTAAGCAGGTAGTTGCTAATAAGATTCGCATAGCTATTAATATAGTTAAGACTAAGGAGATCGCAAGCCTTTATACTAAGATTATAAACCTCTATACTATAATCGAGGGTCTCTAGCGCACTAGTAATAAGTAACCTACGCCTAGTAATACTAGTAATAATAATACTACTAAGTACTAGTAGATATCTAAGTTTAATATACTCCTCTATAAGTATAACGCTTAATTACTAATACTATAGTAATTTCTAGTAATTAGGATATAAAGAAGGAGAGAAGGGAATATTAAGCATATATATCCTAGATTAATAGAGATAGTAATTAGGATAATTGCTTTTTAAAAAGGGGGTATATATTACACGCCTTTTAGTAATATAGTTAGCTATTATATAATATTCTATATAACTATAGTTAGGCTTAATGCCTATCCTTTAAGTAGGAGACTTCTAGTAGATAGCTTAGAAGGCTCGGCTATTATAGAATATATTATGATATACTTATAATTACCTATTATATTATTTATTATTATTCACGCTTATATTGCTCTTTTCCTTGTTTTACTCGCAGTCTTAGCGACCCCTACTATAGCCCCAGGCTAGTAGGAAGACTATGATAGTAATATAATTAACCCTATAATTATAAGTAATTATAAGTAGATTTAAGACTAGTAATAGGAAAAAGTTAATATAATATATAGTTAATATAGTAGCAGGGGCTAGGGTGCGGGGTTAAGTTAGCCTAACTTTTATCTGCAAAAAAACAGAAAACTGGGCGTTGAATGTCTGCGATGCGACGGTTGACGCCCGTCATTTGTCCCTCACACCCACTCTATAGCCGCATACGCACGTCGACACAACCATACAAACACACGATGGGCGGTGGCGGCGGCGGGTCGAACACGGATACAGCATGCATTTTACATTATGTTGTGCGACGGCATCGGTACGGCGGCGGCGCCGCTGACGGGGGCCTGGAACATGCATGCGGCGGCGAGGGGGTGCTGGGCGAATGAGGTGCCGAGATGGATGAAGGAAGCCTGGCTGTGGGAGTGATTGGTTGGCGGTGAGCTGTTTTGTGCTACTTAAGGATCCTCGAGGTGAGTTATCGTTGTCTAGCCGTCTCAGGTCCGCCATACCAAGGACGTTCGCGTTATGAACTAGATGAGGGATGGATGAGATTAACTGCGTTTTTAAAGTGCGAGAGAGTCAGTTGAGCTTCATCGTATGGTACATGCATTGAAGACATTCAGAAGACAACAAAGATGGAGAGCAAAAAAAAGATAAGTGTCGTATCATTTCGAGACCTGGAATCCTCAGGTGGTCACCAATATGGACCGTATTCGAGCCATCTTGACTGATTATGCGGTGTTCGTGTTTGTTCTGGTCCCTCAGATCAGCTTATCCAGACTCTGCAGAGACTGCCATCGCGATACAATGGCAAGAGATTCGCTGCATGAGTATACCATTCGAATCCTTAGCAATATTCCATGGATTGGGTTTGAGGGAGGTTCTATAGCCCCTCAGCTATCGATGAACAACGAGATCCTGCTGCTGACGAATTTTTGGCCACCGGGCTCGCCTGAAGAAGTCTTCGGTAGTATCACAAAGCACGTTACGAACAGTACGATGTACTAGGGAATCGCAGCGATTCTTCAGAAGTTTCGAACACACAATGGACTGATCCAGGTCGACTTCCGCCAATTGATGGGCCGCTTTCTTCCGAAAGGAATAGAGATATCAGCAAGTACCTGCGGCAGAATCTGGCTTTAAGGGACCGTCAATGTACACAGGATCATCCACGACGTACTCTATCAAGTATAACCCCAGGGACGGTAAGGAAGGACGTCAAATGGTCCTTGTTTGAACAGGCTTGAACAGGCTTGAGCACTACTTTATCTCGTTCTACCCCTCGGTTTGAGGCACTCGTGTTTCACCACGGAGACGCAAGGCTCTGTCCATGACGTCAACGGAACAAAGATTGCGGCAAGTTCGCATGCTGGGGTTGGAGGGCTTCACGGATTTGGCCAGATGCTCGAAGGTAGCCCGACGTGCTACTATAATCCCCCTCGAGCGAGTTGCGGCATCGATGTGGTCGCCGACAGGACTGATGCTTCAAATGGCGCCGGCTCAGGACCGGGGGACCCAGTCCTGCAGGATTTAGGTTGGACGTCTCCGTACGAGAGGATGAAGAAGGGCAGAGGCATCCGGCGGCCATGATGGATGGAGAAGAGTTTCAAATCGAGCCTTTCCAAGATGGCGGGAAGCCATGATGCCGTATCTGCTGTTCATTTGGTTCACAAATACCCCCGAAGATCACAGCGACTAGTAGCGTGAGAGGGAAGCTTCGACATGATTTTGTAAAGGCCGAGGCGCAGCTCCTTTACCAGTGTCCTGATGGGACCTTGTCATCGAAAGACACACTGGCATCTTCGTGGTATCATTTTCCCGGATTCAAGCAGTAATTCCACTTTGGTTTCTGGGATATTAACGCAGTTGGGCACGGAAGGGTTTGGGGAAGTGCAACCTCTTGATGGGCGGTGGGTCGTGCATTTCTTCATTCGCTCACACTTGATGGTGAGGTCCTGAGCTGGATCGCAAGTCGAGAGAATCTTCGAGCACACACTCATGAGAGTGTTGGCATACATGCGACATGCCGTTGTCGGCATAGCTAGTATTGGTGCGTGCCATATCATCTGAAAAATAAGCACTCGAGAAACACGGAAGAAGATAGACGAGAGATCTTCCATCTTAACGTACCCTTCAAGTGCCTTCATCCAGCTACTTCACGGGTACTAAATCCACGATATATCTTGCCTAAGGGCTGTGACCAGGCCACATTCAATGACTCGTTGATCTTGTGCTGGTCGCGACATCCCTCTTGAGACCTAATAAGTCGCAGGACTCTTTATAGTGATTTGTCTCTTTTGCATGAGATATATCATTTTGGCGAGTCCTACTCAAGCAAAAAAAGCTGATAACACTTCCACGCCAACACGCCTCGCCAACGGGCCGAGAGATCGGCGGAGACTTGGGGCAAAATGCCACTGATATGTGGTACATATACGGTTTCCCGCGAGCGAGAGACCCTAGAGTTGTATCAGCAACTATTACTGAGGGATACACCAAGAGAGATGAAGGATGAGGGCGAAGGAGGCCAAGTAGATTAGATGAGATCACAAGATACGGAGCTGAGGGTGGCTCGGCAGTGAGCCTACTCGTATGAACTTGGCGTATGAGCGATCGAGGCGGCGGAGACCGGCCACGTGGGTGCGCGCGGTTCTGTCGGCGACCACGACCGTCTTGATGCTGGCGGGCGCGTTCGAGGAGTCGAAGGGGTTGGTGTTGTCGTCTAAGCCGGCAACCGAGGCGGTGCGCTTGTTAGGCGTCTTTGCCGCGAGATACTGCTCGGGGTCCAGGAAGCCGGGGCTCTCATTGACTGGACCCTTAGGGATGGTGGCCGCGATGACCTTGTGCTCGTTGGCGATGGTGGTGATGAACTGACCGAGGTTGACCGCGATAGCGGTCACGTGTTCGGCGTTACCATCGACGATTGCCTTGGGAGGTTTCCTGGGAAACTCCACAAGAGACCACCCAAAAAGCATGAGGCAACGCTCCTCTAGGAGACATCTTTGGGAGAGTCAGAGGAATAGGCACGCCGTCAATGATTTGCTTATACCCACCGCATGCCACCCCCGTCTTGTTCGAGACCTCGAGTCCGAGACGCACACAAAGGCCGTCTTGAGTCGTGTCAGATCACGAATGCAGCCACAAAAAAGAAAGAAAAAAAACCTTTCTATTCGTTCTACCTCAGCTGTATGAGTCCGATCAGCCTTGTTTCCATTGTGTCGAATAACAACAAACATGGACCTCTACGGATCGATGACATGTGATGCAACTCAGGACGTTGTTATGAGTCCCTGTCGAGCATTCAATGGGAGGACGAATTCATCTGCGAAAGAAGCTCGAGTTGTCTGACGCTGGGACGTGAATTGCGCGGCCTCGAGAATCGGATGTGATACCATGCCCCCTAGACTAAGGTATTGTGTTTTGGCATTAGATCACCGGTCTGTTCAATGTCGCCGCCATTTGCAATAACTCCTTTTCCTCGGCGATGTTTCGATTGTGTAGGGACCTCAGGCGTGCCCAAGCAGCTGCTCACCACTTACGCCCAAGAGTGCAGGCTGCCCAGCCAGCTGACGATGGGGGCAATCTGGCAGATAACTTTCTTTTCCTCGTGCCATGTTCAATATGTTTCATGAGGTAACCGCTACCAGCCGAAAGGCTTTTTGTGGAAATGAATAACAGAGATATTCATCGTAGCTTCGTCTCTCAGCGTCTTAAAACATCTTACACAGTAACTTATAGGAACGTCCTGGAATTCATTCTGATGCCAACCACAACACTTATACCACCAGCCAGAAGGATTTGATAGGTACACTGCTGGCCAAGACTCTCATACCCCTTTTTTCCCTCGAAAATGACTCTGTCGTTCTTCACTACCGGTTTATTGCTCCTTGATTAGATGGGCAGAGTAGGGATGGGAAGCCTGGGCGCGGGTGTGACAAATCTTATGCCCCCAAACACATACAGTCCTGAGACACTTGTCCATGGAAAACTGTAATCCTACTGCAATTTACAGAGCACCCGAATCGGAATGGCGAAGAGTTACTTATTCTACGTGTTGGAGCTTGGGAAAAAAAGAAGCACAAACTTCACCCGGAGAACTGGTGATAAGACGTTCGTTCACCCCTCCAGAAAATATCAAGTACCAGGGTGAGTGAGTTAGGGTAGCAATGGCCAGAGACCCGAGAGCGTGAGGGTCCATTCTACTCATCCACAGATTCAGAACATCTCACCTCATATCTGGGCTTGATATTCCAACTCAGCAAGGCTGAACTTGCTGTACAGTACCTGACCTGCCTCCCATCCCGCCCACACCGAACATCATCATCAACAACATCATAAAGATACCCACCAAAAAAAAAACCAACCCTTGCCCGAGTGTGGGGGGTTCCCCGTGGGAAACGCCGCACTCCCACTTCTTACCAAACCCCTTAGTCAGCACAAGCCCGCTTCAAAGAACGCTGGGATGGGGGAGCGCGTTGAACCGTTGATCGGTTTCCACCGGCCAGGACAAAAACTAATAAGCTTGTGCGTCCCTTTCCTTTTCCTTCCTTTTCGCTTGTTGTTACCCCGCAGCGGGCAGCCCTGTAGGAGGGGGGAGGGGAGGGGAAAGGGGGGCGGGGGTAGATCAAGGTAGCTGTATTCTGTGTGTTCCTCCTTGGCGCTGCTGCTGCTGCTGCACAATCACGCACAGCGTCACATTGCCCCTCAGGCTCGTCTTTTTCTCGTGCTTCCGCGGGATAGGAGGAGGCTGGATTTCCGAACGTCTGATAGGAAAGGCTACGAAATATCCACAATGATACATTTTGTGGTTGCGTAATGAAATCTCGAGTTGCAATTTCGGGAACAGGTTGGTTAAAAAGAACTTCATCCCTTGTCGCGGATGATGGTCCTCATGACCTGTTCTGCATTGCTTTTTCTTTTTCGAGGTTTGCGTCCCACACTTTATCTAGTTCTGTCGTGATCAGACCGTGGTGACGGAATGCTTGGCCCGTCCCATTTTACCTTCCCCATGAGGAGACGAGTCAGACTGCTCCCCCGAAAACCAAAGTTGTTGGCGGCAGAGGTTGTCACCGTTTCTGTCGATCAAGACCGAGTCAGGCTCGGTTAACCCTACCCACGAGGGTGAGAAACCAGACTTTGATGTGTCTCGCAGCTCTTTGAACCCTTGCCATGTTTCAGTCAAGACAACACAAACACACACACACACCTATACGCAGCCACATGGCGAAAATTGGCTTGTCAAAACAAGTGTTACGGGTGACCAATGTTTTCTCTCATTTGGCATGACTAACACCAGATCAGATGGCGCGCTGCACTTGACCTTGATCCATCGCTGGACTCCGACCGGACAACGCCGACAGTGTTGAGGGCGAATAACCGAATCTTATAAGTTGGTGGTCCGCCGTAATGCTCCTCCACGATATGCAACAACAGTGACTCAAAACAACATGTAATGAGAACGCTTGATGTGATGCGAACAAGCCGATCTTTCCTTGTTCAACTTTTTGCCTCTTTGTGGTCCTGAAATAAAACGGCGGGACGGTAAAAGTGATAAGTCGCCGAGGCCCCCCCCCCCCCCCCTCCCAAAAAAAAAGGGCTCGGAAACAACCTCTGCTGGAATAAACGTATGCAGATATTTCCGATGATTTTTTGTCCCCCAAACTCCCTGAAACCCCTTTTGATGCAGTTCGTACCTCTCAGATTAGTACATAGATTATAGGTTGTAGGAGAAAAGCTTTTGTAGTATGTCGGCTGAGCGGCTTATGACCTGTGTCTTGGTCTGTCTCCGATACGTTCTTTCTCGCGCTCTAGGAGGAGCGTTAACTGACTTCTAGTTCTTGCCAGCGGAACCTCAGGAGTCGCACTGGGCATGGTCGGTGTAAAATGTGATGACGAAGAAGTTCGTCTGGGCGTCCCTTTGGGCTCAGCCTCCTCGTTGAAGTTGCCCAATGCCTCGAATGCCGTCCTATCGGGGTCTCCAGATATCGAAACGTGACCCACAGCGGCCACCGTCGAGGTTTTCGCCGTGGCGCTCGCGGCGAATTTCCCTATGGCACCGGGACCGCGACCGATGCTTGCTTCTCGAGGTCGGTAGCTTTCCGAATTTGATGCAGTCCTCTCCATACGCGGAGCTGAGAACACGGAACGCGACGACGAGAAGGACCCAATTCGTGATAAGGAAAGGTCCGATGATGAACCCGGGACATGAGTGGGGGTCTTGGGGCCTTCTTGCCTCGTTCCGCTTGTCTCTTGCACCGATCGTTCCATCACGGACTTTTCCAACGGGGCGGGAGCCGGTGCACAACTCGCCATCTGCACGATAACTGGCTTGCGCCGCTCCTCGATTATCGGCGGAGATTTCAACGGATTCGACGACTCGAGATTGGGGCGCCTCTCCGGCCGTTTACCCAATGCTTTAACGCTCAGAGGGGTTTCGGTCCCCTCAGACACAGAAGAGTTCTGGACACCAGCTTCAGCATGAGGATGAACAACGTTGTAGCTTCCGACATGCTTAGTTCCATTTGCAGAACCAACGTCCTTCGACATGGCGTCAGAAGCCGTCGAGGATTGCGAACTCATTCTTCTGGGAAGGACGGGTCGCCTTTTGCTTGCTGCCGAAGCAACAAAACGTTTGGTCGGGGTCGCCTGCTTTTTCTTGTTCGACTTGACGGGAGAAGTTACTGTTGAGATACGCATTTCCAACACGCTGTTAGCAGTGCTCTCCGAGGAGGTTCCTTCGCTGGTTTTGAAGTCCTCGTCAGCAGACTCGTGTGGCGATACGAATCGAGCAGTCGGGCGGGGGCCAGATTTGGAATCCCCTCTCGACTTCTTCAGGATCGGATGCGGCGGCGGCGGTCGGGATGAAGAGGCTGACAGCTCCTTAATGGCCGACTGTTCAGAAATCAGCCTAACTTCCTGGCTTGACTGCTGTGCATTGTACAGTACGTCAGATTCATGCTGACTGTTGAAACGGGGTGTCTGTGTATGTGATCAGTCAATGTCAAAGTGGTGTCAAATGTGATCGAACTCACGGCTGGCCCTTCCCAGCGATTGGGTGAGCCCTTGAGAGGCACAAAAGTTGGGCCGTAGGAAATGTGTTCCCAGATTTTTGCCAAAGTATCAGCTCTCAGTTTACACCTGTCGCTGCCCATAACCTGCCACCAGAAATTTTCCAGGCGACGAGCTGTTGGGTCGACGAGCTTAAGATTTGTTGTGGTGTAAACTGGAGGTGTTAATTAGCTCTGAGGAACGGGAGGCAAGGTTGTTGCCTAGGCCTAAGCTGTGAGTGAAGTTGACTTACGGCGCCACATCCTGATGATGAAATCGGATGGGAGGGGTTGTGAGAGCGATGCTACATCCCCGTAGATGCGCCTGTCATCCCTGACAAAGCCCTTTGGTAAATCCATCTTAAAGAGAGTGGTTACTACTGTGACCGGACGGCCGACGGTAGGTGCGTCTGTAAACTAACAGAAAGGTGGAGGACAGGAGGTGGCACAGATAGCCCCGCCGTGTGGGCAATCTTGTGAGTGCGTTAAGGGTTACCTGAGTTGATCAAGGTTGCTCATGGTCGCGCTCGCAAGCAAAGGTGGCTCAAAGTTGATGAGGTTGACGGGCTGGCTCGATGAGGCGCGGTCGAAAGGCGGACGGCTGCAAGTGAGAGGCAAGCTGCAACTTGGGTTGGTCACCTGAGCAGCGAGCGAGCAACCGTCTGCGGGCGGACGACGAGCGGGTGTTTTGTTGAGGGGGCGGTTATGCAATGGAGTTCAAAAACCAAAGGGCGAGAAAGTCAGTGGCAGAAATCGGATTGGGTGTGTCGTGGAGGCTCTGACGACCGTTTTCATGGGTTCCGAGTATCGTTGTCGGTGTAGGGTGTTGCCGACATGTGGAGGGCGAGACAGGAATGGCGGAGGGATAGTGGCTCGGCCGTTTGTTGATGATAGCTTATTGACGGTGTGGAATGTTCATGTGCGTTGGTCCAGTAGGATGGATGCCGTTGAGTGAATAACCGAAACCAAGACTAGGGTAAATGTCAAGGTTGAGATGAGATGGACGGTGAAAGACGGAAAGTATAGTGCTATATGAGTGAGGTGCGGCGATGTCCGGGTAGATGAGTGAGTGTTTGGTGAAATAGGCACGAAGGCGAGGTTAAGTCCAAGAGCCGTAAAAAGCAGTACCCACGGCAAGGTAGGTAAGTTCAGTTTGCCGGGAGGGCAGACCTGGTGCGCTCGTGCTGGAGGCGGAATCGGTGATAGGTTGGCAGACTGCAAAGGCCAGCGGACGCAGCGACGTGGATGGATGTTTTGTTGTTTTGAAAGAAACGGCATCGGTCGAGAAGAAAAGGCGAAGGTAAAGTGGGACGGCCAGTCGGGGGTTGCGAGGACAAGGACGTACGAGAAAAATTGGAATGATCAGGAATGGAGGCTTGGGTTTGGGACCCGGGACCTGGTACTCTGAGGCGAGGACAGAGGCTTTGGTTCAGGTCAGAAAAAGGGCATAATCATGACCTGCCGCGCCGCGCCGCGCCTCAGAACGCACTGAGGAAGGGAAGACGGGGAACAAAAAAAGATAATAAGTGACTAGATCTTTTGAAAAAGATAGAGAGACAGGCAAAGGCACAAGCAGAGACGGAGACGGGTAGAAAAGAAATGGGCCGGCGACTGGACGGGGCCACTCTCATTTTCGGTTTCTCAGGGCCCTGGGCAGGAAACGTGTGCCTGAAGGCCAGTGCAGACGCTGCGCTGTTGCTGCCGCTGCCCTGGCGACGTCCACTGCAGTAAGGTAGGCACCTATCTGAGGTACTACTACTGCAGAAGCCAGCGGGCTGAAATGGTCTCTGGCCAGTCCAGCCCCAGCCCCGTCTGACCTTGGGTTGGCAGGTAAAGTCAGGTAGGTATATTATCAGGTTTACTTGCTCCGATTCAAGCCATGTGTTCATTTCCCGTCCCAAATAAGCCCTCGTGAAGACCTGGCGATCGAATAATGAATGTCTAAGCTTCAGTGGACCGCATCAACTGGCACCTCAGTCGAGTCCTGTCCAGAGTCTCGGACATGGACCATGGAACACAGAACCTGGAATGGGCCAAAGACACAGAGTAAGGTATATTCATAGAACCAGACTAAGGTATATTCATGCATAGAACCGGTGGAGGCTACCTTAGGTGCCTAGGTCAATAAGTGTGAGCCAGGGACGGAAGGACAGAGGGAGGGTACCTGCCTCGGCACCGTACCTTTGCATGCCCGCCCCTTCCCAGGGCTGACCGACCTTTAGGTACCTTACCTTACCTTACGTTGGCCATCCTTGCCTGGCTTCCTGATTCCCTGTCGGGTTCTGAGATGATGTTCTGTCGACTGCAATGTAAGGTCCAAGGCCGGGTAGGTACCTTCTTTAGGTCCCGTCGACTTGGTGACCTCCCTAGGGCGGGCTACTTCTTTGAGATCTCCGCCGTGCTCGTTTTTTTCCCCCTTTTTCATGGATGGCAGAACCATGAGATAGATACCTTAATAATAATAGGTGGGATAGGGGTAATGTGATGCACCTACTTTTAACTTACCTCAAGGTTATGAGAACTCCTTCCCAATATCAACCGTCCATCATGTTAGTTGCTCATTGTCTTCAATTTCTCTGGTGGGTTTGCTGCTCCTTTCCTTTCCTTTGCCCCTGCATCGTTTCCAATTTTCTAGACGGACACAGCCCGCGCCATCTGCACAAGCTGATGTCTAGGTCCTCGTCGAATCCGAAAGCAGCTGCCGGGTCAGGGAGAAAACGGGAAACGGCAAGCAACGGTCCAGTCAGTGCTTTCTCACAGCAACCTGGACCCTTCTTGGTATCAAGTTGTTCCATAAGAATAAGGATAGGAATAAACTGAATGGTGAGGAGATACGGTAAGATAGGTAAGCAGAAGTACTTATGCGGGCTCAAGTGCCTATCTCAAGATGCCGTCCACGGTGTCTTGGGAATCTAACGTCACCTAGGTACCTTAGCTGTCAGGTAGCTTCCATCTTGGATTGTGTAGGCAGTGAGGACGGACAGCACAGCCCAATCCACAACTGAAGCAAAGTCGTTTGGAGTACCTACTTGCTGATGCTCAGGGTTTGCTCATGCTCATGCTCATGCTCGCACTCCTGCTCCTGGTCCTATTCCTATTCCTGCTCGCGTCGCCAGGCATGTGAGCGTCGATACCCTATGCCTTCTTTTTTGTCCTGTCTCGATACATCCCGCCTCGCAACGATTCGTATGCGCCAACCCCAACTGAGCGTACATAGCAAGGTACCTTAGGTTCTTTCTGCATGTGCTTCTCCTTCGATTGATCCCCTCATGCCACCCAAGAGTTTAACTCGACACCACAGGAGATCAGGCCTCGGCCTACCATGCTCTAGACCAGCAGATCTGTTTCTCTCGGGTCTATCCAGGGCCTTTTTTCGAGCAGCATACCCGGCGTCCCGAGACTACCGCCGTTCGCACTGTCCTGCCTGCGACCTGCGCCCAGGAACACTCCGACGCTACCTAAGTTACTCACAGCATGGCCACGTTCTGGTCTGGTTGACCTCCAACCATTGGGCATCTACAGACGGAGCTGTCTGGGGTGTACAACACTCCCTAATTATCACCCAATTCCCGACTTCCAGTGATAACCTCAGAGATGACGAACGGAAACGTCTCCCTGTTACCATCACGAGGCCGCAACAAACGGGTAGAACAGAAAGAACGGCATTCAAAGATAACGAGACAACAAACCGCAATTGCGTCTATCGGATGCAAACAGGCATCCCCGACCCTTTTGCAAGCTGATTGCGAAGCTCGATCTGATCGTGCTATCACTACCGTATCTTCAACACCATTGCCGCTACTGAGCCACGGACAACGCAGGCCTACCGCCATCATCGTATCGCATCACTGCAACACAGCGAATTGGCCAAGAGCAAAACGAGGCTTGCAGGCTTGCCACAAGAGGTGTCCCCGACACCATGGCTAGCGCTGGCGAGCAGCGAAAAGTAATCCCGGCAGGGATACGGCCCCCACATCCCTGGAAAATGGTGTTCTAGAACAAATTTGGTGTCTTTAGTAGCGATTGTGGTGGTGCTCGCCCCTGGGACTTGGGATCCGTCAACCGTCCATCGGTCACACCCGAATCCCCAATCCTGGCTCAGTTCGACAGATGCAGCGTGACTACGTCCGCTAATAATAACTTCTCGATTGGATTGACTGATAACTGATCGGCAGCTTGATAGGAACCGGCCGAGTCTCGGTATTCGCGCGGATAGACATCCAGGCTCTACGAACACACTGCCCTCCTGTCTCCTGCTCAGAGGACGTTGCTTGCCTTGGGCACGCATGACACAGCCCTCACTTTAGCATTCCGAGGAACCTTTCATCCCGAAGCAAACCCGGAAGACTGGTTGGGATGATTGCTCGCGCCAGTTCAATGCGGTGTATCGTACTTGAGAGTTACATACCCATGCATCCCAGTCTGCCAAGGCGCCCACAAGGGACGGATTTGACTGCACACATAGGAACGCAGCGCAGGTGGTTACTCTCATCTCGGTCGCCCGCGACCCGGCCTGTCTACCAGTGATCAAATACCGCCAGCCCCGCTAATTACCATGGTAGAGCCAGCCGAGACAAGGTATGCCGGGATATCATTGGTCGCTGAAGATGTTCGGCAAAGTGTTCACCGACCGCGACGCGCACTTCTCACCGCTTTACCGAGTTTCAATACAGCTAGCAGACAGGATAGCTAGCGAGAGCAATTTCCCGCAACTTAGGGGAAAATCTGGGAGTGTAGCGGCTCTGACCGTATGAGTGGTGTCTCATCGTCAGGATACGGGTCATATCAGGGCTTTTGCAACCGCGATGCATTCAGGACGACCTATTCCCCAACCTAGACCACGCACTCCGCATGGTACAATGCGCCTTGCTGCCTGGATACGTGGGACAAATCTGGGTGCCACTATCGGCCTGAGCAATCGATGCTTGCTTTTCCCGACCTTGCGGCCCCGTACCGTTTCCCTTGTCTCGAGGTCTCCTGATCTCGTAGAATGCGGGGGAACCATCCGAGAACCAAGTCGTGTGACCAGGTGCCACGACCTTGCGGCACCACGAACCTTCTCCAGAGCCGCCTTGCGCTGGACCCATTGGCTGACAGCTTGATGAGCCCCGATCACAAACGCGCGTTGCTGCTACTTTGGGCCAAGTGGACTCATTCCGCGTCTCGCACGTCGGAGACAAATGCCAAAGACGACGGACGGCAATTGATCAACTCATTTCTTTGAACAGGCTCATCCCAAGTTTCCCCGAGTTGTAACACCAAGAAAAACTCAGCCGAAAATCACCGAAACCAACACGACAGCCTTAAACTTTTCCGCACAACAAATAGCGTCATCACGCTACACGACGCTAATTGGAACTGAAGTCGCTCCCCCTCAACATGCTCAACGCGTAGCCGCTCCAGTTTTCCCCGGCCGACGGACCCTTTCAACAGCTACTCCAAACAAGACTACTGCGGTAGACCAGACCGACGATGCTGTCGGCCCTTTTTCCCCACGATGTTGCGTGTGGTGGTGCATGGGTATCGGGAAAATCGATGCTCCAATAGCGAGGCTGCCTGTGGCTCACCGACTCCGCGGCAAACTACACCGGCTGAAATCATGGACTCGTCTTGACCCGCTCGGGCGATTAAAGAGGTCCATCTGGCCTGATATCTATTCAGTCATGTGTGGCCGAGCTGGTTCGATGACAATGCCATTGTTACATGGCCATGTTTTCTGTTGCAATCAGAACGGCCTGCTGAGACCTTGGGACTTGCGCAGTAGAGTGACGCAGGTTTCAACAAGGGTTTGTCTACGCCGTCAAAGAGCATAGCTCAAGGCCGATGAAGGCTTTTCAACTCCGCTCTTTTTTTGTTCGGAAACTTTGCAAGGATCGTCAAGCCCGGCGAACCTGATCATGCGGACCGGTGTTCTGCTCAAGCTTCTAGAAAGAGACTGACATTGGTAGTAGCGCCCCGGGTATACGAAGTACAGGGCTCCCGGAAGATACGAATGTTTACTCTGAGTCGCTCCAAGATTTATTTTCATAGCCATTATACCGCAGGAGAAACGAGGATCGGGGACCGACGGTTCTCGGTGAATGTACTTTTTCATACAATCTAGTTGTTCAATATGACCGTAACCCGAGTCAAGCCACGATTAAATCACACCGCTGATGTCGCTGACGAGGTCGGTGTCTAAGATACTATCATCTCGGTGCCCGCCAATCGCCCTCCACCTGCACTCATTCTTGCATCTCCCGCCGTGGCTCTTTTCTCTTTAAGGGGCATTCACTCACCCCATGTAACGGACCCAACGTACATTCGGAATCCGGTTTCATTGGTCTCGTGAGCTGTACCTTCACATACTTCCGTAGGGATATTCACGGTGCCTGGTTAAACATCTCTCACCGTCGCGGTCTGATGACCACTTTCCAAGGCTATCTTTGAGCGACAGTATCTGTCCTCTTCGTTATTCTTCAGTTGCGAATACTCCAAAGAGAAGGTAGAGAGACAATGTCAGCGTTGTCGATGTCAGTATCGTCTCCAAACGGGCCAAATTCGCCAACGCCCTCAGTGGTCGCCTGCAAAGTAGGAAAGGAGCCGGTATAGTTGCCATCCCCGTTATTCGTCATATCAGTTCCGCCACAGGCAACCCTATCCTCATTACATCCCTCGTCCTCAACGTAGATCCACGGCAGAGGACTTGGCAAATCTAGAGTTTTCGATCGGAACAAGCGTGATCTAACCGGCCGTGTTGGCGTTGTGTGGGATGTCGAGCCCGCACAGGGGTTGTCGCTCGGTACCCCGGCAAGACGGCTTAGAGACGGGCATCGCGAAGCGAATCCAGCTAGATGCCGGACACCTTCCTGCACGAGGCTCCTCGGTCATGGGTCAATGGTTACCCACGAAAAACCTGATGAGGCGAGCGAATGCAACAAACAACAGGCCACGGGTTAGTGTTATTGCCCTCATCTCCGACCCTGCTCTCCCCTCAACATGGTTAATATCCAAGTCAAGAATCAACGTCCATCTCCACCGTAGAAATCTCGGGGGGGGGGGGGGGAGAATGGGCAAGAAGCACTCCGTGTTCGCGGTGTCGGACTTCACACCAGATGGCCTGCGTGCTGGCTGATGTATACCCACGCTTTGCATCTGAGAAGGGAAAAAAAATAAAAATATTTAAAGAAATAGAGACGGCGTGATCGTGGCGTACACGATTGCGGAGGTCGAGGTGTCTTAATCTCAGCGAGACGCCCCTCAGCATTCAGACCGGTTTGATCGATGTAGTAAGTTGCGTGGGGCGTGTCCATGATTTAAAACACAGAAGAACACCTCCCACACCGTCACGACGGCAATGGAGTTAAAATACATTAAGAATAAGCGGAGATCCCCTGAACCATTGGCTCTGGATTTTGGAAAATGCGGTCATCATCTTCTTCTCTGGGTCGGAAGGTAGGTATGTGGGTCGAAAGTCTATGGCAAGATTCGTAGGTGAAGTCAATCTGTATATGAACAGCCTCGGGGATGAACACTCTGTTCTGATGAGGAGTTGGCTGAGATATCTCCGAAGTCGACGTTTCCAACCCGGTTGGTGCCTGGCATTTGACAATTTAGGTGTCATCATTTTATGATACCCGCCCGATTTGCGCGGAACAGCCAGCCGGCCAAGACCTCGGAAAGTTATCACTATGCTCCCTTCTACTCCTCGTCCTTCGATCAGAGGTGCCTGGAAATATGTCACTCTTAGATGCCTCGTGATGTACTCGGCAAGTCTGGAGCACCTCAACACCTCGCCCCCGCTCTTCCGCCACAGGCTTAATCCGTTCCCGTTATAATTATATAATCTTTGATTCTCTTGGCCTTCGCTGGTCGTCCTTCTTCTGTCCGTGGAGGTGACGTTCGCAGCTTGAGATGAATATGACGCGTCACAGGAGCGGTCTAGATATAATTGAGATAATCCTGAACTTTGACTGTGTTTGTCTTGTGGTATCATTCGAAATAAAGCATGTACTGTACAAATTCCTAAGTCCTGCGGTCGACGCGATGCCGTACCGCCGTATTTGTCCTTCTGTTGACTTTCCTTCCCTTCCCTTCCGTCTTCCCAGGCGGTCCTACTCGCTGTGTGCCGCTCGTATGGACGAGTAAGTACCCTCCAAACATAAGAAATGAACGAAAGTGGTATGCTGCTGCGCGGGCGCGGGAGCTATGATCGTCTCCGCATGTTTCCATCACGACTCCTGATAACGCCCGCTTGAATATTGGTATTAGATGGTAGGTAAGGAAAGAGTGCCGTGAACAGCTTCATATTAAATGGATTAGACAGGACCCTTTGAAAATGACGTCTTTCGTTGCAAGCGATAATTGGTAGTGGTTGTCAAACCCAGCATGTGATCGAGGACTAGTCGTCCAGTTTGAACATCCGCCTGAGTGCGCCAAATTTCTTCTTTTTCTTACCGACGCCATTGATACTTTCTACATCACCCGAATGATCTGAAATGAGTACTTGATTAGTACTTCGGCGTGGAGCGAAGGCGGGACGCGAAGCGTCTGTTCGCCTGGTACCGTCGGCCGTCATGGGCCGCTTCTCTTCGTCAATCGTTTCCTCAACGAGAGGCCAGTTTTCCGTTTGGTCTTTGAGCCTTGGGGAGATGGTATTGTTGCGAAGAGCCGAGATCTCGTCCGGGCTGCGCTCTAGCTTGGTGTCCATTCTTGCTGCGCACTCGCTGTGCGAGGGGCGAGAGATCTTGCCCGGGTCGTTGTCTTTCTTGCGACGAAGAACAGAAAGTAGGCTGCCTCTACGATGGTGGGAGGGCCGCGACATGATCTGAGTTCCCATCGCTGGAGCTGTAGAAGAGTCCACAAGCGCGCCACGGCCAGAACCAGACCGTTGCAAACCTTGGCTGTCTGTTTGAGACTTGACTAGGCGACCACCTGAGACCTTCCTCGGAGACGACGGCTTTGGTTGCGTGTTCAGGGGCGGCACTGCTTCCTCGTCACTGCTATCCGGAAGATCTGGTGATTCTTCTCCCTTTGCGTCGAAGCGTGGGGAAGGCATCTTCATCGCCACAGCCGCAGCGGAGCTTGACGTTCGCATAGTCTTAGGTACACCTCGCATTTTGGGCTGCCGGGCTGGTGCGTCTTCCTCATCGCTGGAGTCTGCGAATCGACTACGAAAAGTCGACGGTCCCGCGTCGTCTTCATCGCTGGAGTCTCCAAACCGACTCTTGTTCCTAGGCTTGTCGGTTTTCTTGGAGGAAGATTTCCCAAATGAAGGCAGACGCATACGACGTGTGCTACTATCACTGGAATCCCTACGCATAGTTCGCATTGTCATTCTGGTGCCCATAGCAACGGGCGGTGACACTGGCAAGCCTGGGGGTGAAGCGGATCGAAGGCTGAAGCGGGAATTCCGGTCAGCTGCGGGAGCGTCGGGGACTGCACCGACTCTCATGGACTTCCTGAATCCAAATCCTTCGCGACGGGGACGCGCGCGCCTGAAACTCGTCTCGCTGGAGTCTGAATTCCGCCGATTCAGGTTGGCCTGCAGAGCTTTAGCCATTTCCGCGCTCGTCGTCGTCGCTTCGATAGATTTGTTTTTGGATTGCTTTTCTTGTGCTTCGCGACCTGGGGGTGGTCCTTGAAGTGAGAGAGGGCGGCTGCTCTGAGGCATGTTGCCTTGAGAAGTCCCATGCTGTCTCATTGACTTTCGCATCCCTGTACCGTTGGGTTGAGATTGACTTGGACTCTGCTCAGGTGCAGAATTTGCAGATCGCAAAGTCTGTCGCATGCCCGTTCCACCGTTCACCATGGGCTGAGTCTTCGTCCCTATCCTGGTCTTTTCTAACTTCACGTTCCCGGAGGATTCCTGTGGCTGTCGTCCACGAAGGGTCTTGCGCATTGTTGACGATGGCTCCTCTTCTTCGTCAGCAGCCCTAGTACCTGGCTGGATTTGATAAACTCGCTCAGGATCAGTTGTCTGTTGCTGTGCAGCCGGCTCGCTGCGGCGCACTGACGTCTTCCTCTTGGCTTTCTTTGGTTGGACGACCTCTTCGAGATCTCCCTCCGCCCCAGCCTCGTCCAATGCTTCCTGCTCGAGTTGTTTACGTTTGTCGCTAGTCAATCCACGCCAGAATAGTTTTGCTTTCTCCCAGTCATCTTCCGGTTGACGGGAATCCGTGCTTTTCGAGGACTCTACTTGGGTATGGCTCGTGCTGGTGCTAGTGCTGGTGTCCTTAGGAACCTCGTGGGGAGCGGCGAGGACCTTTTCATAGAGTTTCTGAGAGACTTTGTCAGGAATCGGAGCCGTGATGACAGCGTCGAGAGACATGAAGCCGTCGCCGTCAGCTTCAGACAGATCCTCGTATGCGTCGCTATATATGCTGTCGCCTTCTGACGATTCGGTGTCCTCCACGAGAGGCTCATATGTGGTCTTCTGCGCAGAGGGTGCAAAAGCAATTGCGCGCTCGTTCTTGGTTTCTGGGGTCTGCTGTTGATGCGACTCTGTGGATGCCAATCCCCGCATCTTTGTCTGAAAATGGGATACATTTTCGTCACTATCGTCTTCCGGGAAGCCTCCAGGAACGTCGAAGTAACCGGGACCAGAAAGATCCGAAGCCTCCTTTGCAAGCGTCTCTTTGAGCGTAGGAGTTGGCTGAATAACAGAGATGGAAGGAATATCATCGCCTACCTGCGTGCTCATATCCTCATCCTTAGGAACTGGAGGTGATTCAGGGGCGGCAACAGTAGCCTCATCGACAAGTTCGGGATGAACAGCAAGAATTTCCTCTTTGACCTGCCGAGGAGGAACTGTTGGCTCGGGCTCTTGAACGATCTCATGTTCGTCTTCGTCATCTGAGCTCGTGCTGCTAGCGGAGTAATACCCGCTGCCCTCCATCGAGGTGACGACCGGCGGCAGTGGCTCCCGAAATCTTGAGATATTTGCAGCACTCCGAGCTGTCTGTTCCTGACTGAGGATCGCACCAACTTTGTGGTCGTTGGACTGGCCAGTCGGGGGCAACGGCTCTTCAATATCTGACGATGCTAGGTTCGTAGAAGTGTCGTGCACCGATGGGGAGGAAGGAGGTTCAACGGGTCGGACTAATGGCCGCTCCTCGCTTTCTTTGGGCTTCTTGTCACGTACGCTGCCAAATGATGGCAACGCTGGGCGAGGCTTCATAACCTCGTCATCGTCAAGAGCAACGATGTCCTTCCTTCGGTTGCGACCCAGGTGGTTGTACCAATGTTTCTTTGTCTGTTGAGGGCTCAGGGCAATAGGAGAGCCGAGTTCCGGTTTTGCCGCCGACTGCCCTACGATTTTGGTCTTCTCATCATCGAAGCTTACGCGAACACTCTTTTTGCGCGCCACCGAGGCCTCTACCGCAGTTATCTCGCTGTCATAGCGACTTGGACCAGACGCCTCGGAACTCTCATCTGTTGGTGATGCTCCCCTACAAGGACTCGTTGAATGTTTCAGGACAGACTTTCGTGGCGATACTGATCGGGGGGGAGGCTCATGCCTAATGACTAGTTGGTCTGCCCCAAGCGTGAAGCGTGTCGATCTTGCTGGACTGCTCGAATGCGCACGGGCGATTTTCAAGCTCTCATGATGTCTGAGTTCGGATGGACTTGGTTGTCTTTGAGACGAAAAAACTGGAGAATCAACAGCCGTGCTCTCCGATGACAATGATGGCTGTTTCGGGGGAGCGGACGACCTAACAGGAACGGAGTCAAGCATATTAGCAACGTCTTGTTGCGCAGCTGGCTCTTCAGCTGCCTCATCCCCCGAGGTCTCCAAATCCTCATCCGATTCCTCTTGGACTGTTGATGGTTTTCTTGCCAAAACAGGGGCAGCTTTCCGGGGTTCAGACTGCGGTTGACTAGTGGTCGCATCATTCTTCCGCATGTCCTGGATAACCGACGGCACAGGTTTTGGACCGCTGACGGAGTGATTGGATTCGAGACTCGTCGTTGCTGGGTGACACGTGCTGTCTTCAGGAGTTGATGCAACTGGTGGCGAGTGTACCTGAGCTGCAGCTACGTGCTCCTCTACGGACGGCGTGACCGGAACTGACTGTAGAGTCTTGGCCGCGGAATGATTTTGGGTAGTCTTCGGCCCTTGAACACTCGCGGAAACTTGACGAGGAGTTTTCTCTTGGTGTTTGGCAGGCTCATCCGTTTCTACTGCAGCGCCCTGCACTCTACTCATCGTGCCTTTGGCCAGGTATGAACCGCTCCTAGCCAACCCTTGCTGCTGCTTCTTTTTTTTGGGTGATTTTTCAGCAGCATTGCGAACGCTCTGTTCCTGTGCCAGCAAATCCACTTTGGGAACCATTCTTCTGGAATTAGGGTCGTATACGAGTGTCTGGTCCGATGCCGTTGACCGGGAATTCACCGACTCTGTCCGACGTGGCGACGTGACTCGCTGACTACCTGTCATTGAAGTGTTCTCGACGGTCGGTGATGCAGGGGGTGAGGCATCGTGCAAGCCCCTCGGATAGGAAAAGTTGATGGAAGAGGTTGGGCTTACAGCTCCGAGACGGGAATCTGGTGAGGCTACGCGCATTGAGGCATCAGACGTCCTGACGTTGGCCATTTTGCCCTCAGTTGCGGCCCCAAACCATGAACCACCCTCCTTTTCCTTCTCACTTGCGACGCGGAACGGCTGCAATTGCAGGGTCGTCGTCCTTGAATGCGTCGACCTCCCACCACTTGACCGCACGTCATCTGGTACTGTCGGGACAGGCGGCGCGTCTTCCGGAACCGCCGGGGCCCGGTGCGGCGACGGCGACGGCGAGCGGAACGTCCTCTCGGTCATAGAACCCTGACTGGGTGACCTATGCAGATTTCTTCGGACGTCCTGGCTTCCCTGCGATGACACGGACGCGCTGCGCTTCTGGGTCCGCTTCGTCTGAACTTCGGCGACATTGATGGGCGTCGTGGGTCTCGCTCGGAGGGCGGCGGCGGCGGCTGCAGATGAGAGCGACAAGGATGATGCGCGTCGCGCGAACGCTGAGGCTGCTGCGGTGGCAGCGTCTGGGTTCGCTGTCGCTGAAGTCAATGGCTAAGGTCTTATCGTTAGCATGAGATCCATCGAGTGATCAATGAGGAAGACATCAGAGTCGGCAATAGATGAGAACTACGACAATGACAAGCGATGGCGGCCTACCTGGTTGGCTTGCCGGTGCCTCCTAGATCCGCCAAACATGGTTGATTGCCGTGAAATGTCGATCCACGGCGCAAGGCCCGTAGCAGTCAGGTTGCAGCACGCATGGAATAAGATGTGGGCGAGTACAAGACTAGGAAAAAGAAATGGGTAAAAGGAAGACGTAAGATGAAGACGACGGGCGGAAGAACGAACCGAGAAGTATGAGAACAAGATGAGACTGTGGGACGGGAACTGGTGATGTTGGGTTGGGGGGGGATAGAAGCTGGGGATGCGAAGATAGTGGATCATGCTCCTCTGCAGGAAAGAGATGGGATGGGATGTGGACGGGGATGGGATGATGACGGAAGAAGCCACGATGGGGGCGCTGGCCCGTGCGGCAGACTGCTTTCATTTCCTTTCCACCTGCTGGGCTCCCATGTTTTTTAGTGATTGCAGCTGGCCCAGCCAGCGAAGAGCAGCGGGACGCACATGGCAGCTGCACCCACGGCCTTGCCCAATGCGCCTTACCGCTGCAGTTTGCAGGCTGGGATTGGGACTCCACGACACTTCTTTTTTTCGGGAGGACTGCCCTTGTTTCGCATACAGCCGCCTTTCTGTTTTGGGACAACACCATGCCAGGACTGGCCTGGGTTGAGCTTGGTCGTGCACGCCAATCCGATCGGCCCTGCTTGTTGGCGATGTCGCTACCGCTGCGCAACTGTGACAGTTTCGATGACCTGGCACCCTGTGTTTCGCAAAGATTGACCGCTTCAAGAGAGACTTCCGGCCTATAGCCAGACATAGCCATGTGGCTGAACGTGGGTGGCAAAAAAGGGCACCAGAAGACGATCTTGAATGATGAGGTACGACAGTGAGTCGTCATTGAGTGCGCTTTGAGAGGGCCTACGGTAGCGACAAATGGCTGGACAGACGTACTAATTCGCGACATTCATCCATCGCAATACCTACCTTGATCAAGCGCTTCGCGTTGTTTCTCTGCTGAACATGTATTTGGGCTACTCAAGACAGTTTGACGACAGAAAAAGACTAACTCGTCCAACTTAAGTCCCGAGTCAAATGGTCTTCATGCTTGACGTAAATTGCCCAGAAAGTGCCAGTGGCACACAGCCATCCAGATGCCGTCTTATACTTGCCCAGGGATTCTAAACGTTAGTGCTGTCCCGTACTAACAATTATGGGTATAATATTCAGAGGTCTTCTAATACAGCATACATATTAGAGGAAAGTTATCTAGAGAAACATTTTAGATCTTGAGTTAGAAAACCTTATATTAAGGGTATATTATTCTTACTTATTTTTTATAAGATATATATACTTGATATATTTGATCTAATGGTACTTAGCTCTAAAGCTGTAGGCTCGAAGTTGCATACTAACGTTTAGAATCCCTGGGTAGGTATATTAAAGTTATGAATGCCGAACTTGGGTGGAGAAGCTGATCGACATCTCACAGAAGAATTTGGGGTTGCGGTGGATGGGACAGGGCTGTTTCAGGCTGCCAGACAGAAAAGCTTTCGTCTCTCCCCCACCCCCTGGCTATCCTACTATCCTTCCCATTGGAAGCGAGCAACGCGCACCCTATCCCGCGGGCACGGCGTGCGCAGTACGGCACCTGCGGAGACATCTTTGGGAAGTAAGCCATCGGCAGAAAAGCTTGAGTTGTCTCTTGTCCCGACTTGATTCCTGCAGAATTGCGTGGCAGACTGTGGATTGGCCGGGAGGCCTATCACGCGGCATCAACTCTCCGCGCTTCCAGACGGGACCCTCCGGAAAGCTAGCCCGAGCAAACGTCACCGCAAAAGCTGCGCGAGGTGCGTTTCAAGGTCCATGCATGCTCCGCCAACTGGACTGATCGGTTCCAGGCTTCGCCGGAAGGCCGTCATTCCCGGCGAATAGCTTGGTTAGAGACTGCAGTAGCGTTACCGCCGGTTCTGTGGGTAAGGTAGTATGTATTTGGTCCAGGTTATTTAGCTCGGTGTTCTCCTACAGTACTACGTGGTGTTGGACCTACGATCTCAAACGCAAATTCGAATGCCTATCGTTGCTAGTATCGATTTTACCTAGTTGACTCGCCGAGCAATCATAATTTGAAGCAAGCCACAAAACTAAGCGCAAGTAGTCGAGACCATAATCGGGGTGCTCCCGGACGGAACAGCCGATGGTACCACTGGAAGGTACTGCGTCCTTCAGTAGTCATCTTTTGGTTGGCAATGTGAGGAGCCTAGACCAGCCGCCTGCCAGTGCCCCAGTCAATTACGTCATGGCTCTTTTCACAGCTACAGTACGCACTCCAACATCAACCGTACTTCACGATGTCTCGGCTCAGATGGTTTTGATGAGTGTGGTGTATTCTGCTACCAAGCGGCTATTCTTCTATGTATAACCCCTCTAAGGACCTCGAGCAACAATGTCATGTATGGTTTGGAATAGCCAACAGTCCCTGGGTAACTTGCAAGCCCAATCGACTGAGTTGCGTGTCTCGTGGCCTTCCTGACATGCGTAAAAGTTCGGGCCGGAAAGCACTCTAGTCCAACATGTCTCTACTGAAGTATTCCAACAAATCCTTTTCTCAGTCCTGACTTCGTCGTCCGCCAACCATCCGATTGTACAATACCGAGTAGGCGGGATACAATCCTTTCTCCTTCCCCCCTCCCTACCCTTTTCCGTGCTGGCTTCTTTTTTTCTTCTTCTTTTTTTCTCTGAGCTGAATATATGGTTTTGTTGGTCTCAGTAATGAATGATGTTTCGTTCTCTCGTCTTCTGTGAGGTAGGTTCCCGTACATATGACAAGGGGAACATTCCAGCATCGATATGCGATTGTCGTGGCCAAGTCAGATAGGTGTTGGGTCGCTCCGTAAAAGATGTCGCCATGGTGAATGCAAGTGGAGAATGCAAAGGGGGAAGGCCTGTAGCCAAAGCTGGGCTTTCAAGGCTTCCTAACGAAGGACAATCGCATAATCAGGAATCACCGGGATCATCCACTGCTTTCGTCCTTCCACGACAGGTTTGGCAGTGGGGATTGTCACACCCGGTTGAATCTGGATCGTCACTAAGTAGCATCGGTGGATCCTCCTGCGAGTAGGAATCCTCAAACTCCTCATCTCCTTCAACCTCGTTGGAATAGTCGTCGTGTTCGTCATTGGTATAGTCATCGTGAGTCGAATTGCTTGCCACAGGAGCCATTGGCGCTTCATGCTGACCAGCTTGGTGCTGGTTTGGAGGCGACGCCATTTTTCCGGGAGATTTGGCAGGTTTTTTGCCCTTACGGCTCTTGGCTTTGGCCTTCTCAAGAAGGCGCTTCCGCTCTTCCTCCTTCTGGCGAGCCTTCTGGTCTTTGATCTCATACTGCCGAATCAGAGCATAGGGCGGCTCGCCGAAGATTCGCTCGTATTCGCAGAACTCGCAGATCCACATGTCCTCCGGCTTCGGTGGATTGGTTCGGTATCTGTACTCGGCATCCTGACGGCGATGCTTGGCTGCCATTCTGAGCTCCTTCTCGGCCCGACGACGGCTCTTCTTCTTCGTGCCAGGTTGAGCACCACCCTTGCCGGCTGGCGCTGGTGCGCTCCGGCCGATATTTGCGCCCGCGGGCTCAATTGGCGTTTGCGTCGCCATCGAGTGCTTGGATTTGTTGCCGTACGCGGGTATTGAGCCGTGTGAACTTACTGGGTCGGTTCCTGGCCACTGCGGCTTGGGAACTGGTGATTCGCAGGTGAAGGTGAACTGGGTGGCGGTAGGGCTGGATTTGACGCTGGAAGAATGCTGCTGTAAAAGACTGATGTTCTCTTGGCCAGGAGCGGCTGGCAGCTTCTCAGCGTTTGCGATGGCGCTTGATATTATACCTGGATTCTCGTCTTGAGGACCTCTTGTCAGCAACGAGTTCCCTTCAGTTGGGGTGGTGTGGCGTGGAAGGAAGGAGATAGTAGAGGAAGAAATAGGTAAGGCAAGAATGGAATAAAGAAGATGAGGTGGAAGGAGCCCGCTGTTTGCAAATGGGCGGTTGCACCAGACTCAAGGAATCGTGGCCAGCGGCTTCCACGATGTCCATGTCCCAAGCCCCTCAAAGGCGGTCGGTCACCCCGCCATGCAGGACCCCACCACAGCACCAACGCGGTACTCAGGCACCAAAGCTTTCATATTGGCAGCACGTTTCAGTGTGAAAGAAGAGCATATGCAATATGAAGCCCTGTGAGAAAAGGAGACGAAAGACGTACTGGAAGTTGCCCATTGGGGCGGCCTGATCTTGGCGCCTCTTCCCACCCAGTTGTTCGTCGCATCAGACAAAGCTCGGAGAGGGCTTCTGCAGTTCCTGGACCGACCAAATCTACCCCTTCCTGGCCCAGATATACCTTGATTGTTTGCTACGAAGCGCCCGCCTCCATAGTATGATGATGCTGCCCCAGCCAAATCCCCGTGGTCATTGGAAGGAGAGGTTGCTACTGAGACGCCCATCGAGCTCAAATCAGCCAGCGAATGCGCCCCGGATAGTGAAGAGTCCCCTGCTGTTGGGATCTTCCGCTTTTTCTTGTTGTTTGTGTTCTCAAACGACTCGTACCCATCAGCAGATGATGTCGTGGATGGTGGCGGTTGAGGATTCGGGTGCTTAGACTGGTCTGGCTTCAGAGGCAAGGTCGAGGCGCGGTTCAAAATTTCTGGGTGTGAACGACGGACAACTTTACTGCCGCCAAGTGCCAGCTCCTCTTCGTCACTCTCTCCGTTTCCTGTATGCCCTCTGGGGTTGTTCTCATATCCACCACTACTCCGGCTGGTGCCGTTCAGACCTCCCATCCTCAACGGAGTCTCATCTCGAACGATGTTTGGGTAGTAGAACAGCGGGCTTGAGTTCTGGTTTGCTGGAGGATATTCGATGGCGTCTGCGACTTCGGGGGACAAGCGTTCTCGGAGTCGGCGCTTCGGGAGGGGGCGAATCGGCCTCTGGGGGAAGAGGGAAGAGACGCTTTCGGTAGACATTGTTCGATTATGACCTGTGCATCAGAAGAGGTACAATCAGCCTTTCTTCTTTTCAAGCGACGGAATAAAACTTGGCAAGTGCCAGGCCAAAGCCCCCACAAGCCAACCAGCGGAATGCCATCCATGGAAAGCTCCAACAGCACAGCAGTATGATGCTAGCACGCATCATGCGTATCCGAGACCAGGAGGGCTAGCTTTCCGATCCCGATCGGAAGGTATTGGAGAGGGAATGTAGCAAGCAAATGTCGCAGGGCCCGGGATGTTGGCATACCCATAACACCGCATGCTACGAGTCGTCCAAGACAGAGCGCTGCGGACGAGGTGATTCACGGAATAGAGCTTCGGTTTGAGAGGAGCGCAGGCAAGGTGACCAGAGATCACGACAATTTGCGCTCGCAGGTGGCTGTTGATTTTGAGAAGATTCGAGGGAAATTCGTATTTCAGGTAGGGGATGCTCGCAGCCCTTGATTCTTGAGTTTGCCCAATGATCAGCATACGTCCGCAACTGATTTCTAGCCTCCTGCTCAGCCAAATGACACTCCTGGCAAATTCGACCAAAGAACAGATGTCGTTCCGGTGCTTTGGGCAAAACAAGGGAGTATAAACAGCTTTGTGTTGCGCAGGGCAAGGCGCTGCGTGGGCGGAGCTCGCAGACTGAAGAGGGGAGCGGGCATACCAACTCGATCCACCACAATTCGTTCGGCTGGGGTTGCTCCGAAGACACCTTTGGGCTCGCAGGAACTGCAAAGGTCAGCTCAACCAGTCGGGTAGGCCAAATAGCAGAGGCGAAGAGAGGACAGCAAGGTGAAAGCAAGCGCTCGAATAGATTCAAAAGAGCCAACGTATAGATCCCCAACCTTTGATTGCTAATGACAGCATTTGATAATGTAGTGTGTGATTATTAGGAGACGTAGGTTTACCAGGGCCACTTCCGCTCGAAACGCATTACATAAGCAGCCAGGGCTCCGCTGCGGACGGGACGCTGGGGGCTGGGGCAAAGCATCGGAATGGAATGCGCGAGAGGATGACCGGATAGAGGGGGAAAGAGCTCCCACGCACTGTGTGCCATGCATATGAGGACTTGCAGCACTCGCCTAACACAGAGCGTTGCAGGGCCGCGTTAAATGTGACAAGATTAGACGAGCACCGTTGGAGCGCGATGACCATTCACTGTATTCTGTGGGTAGCTTCTTGAGCGGGGAGGCGGGAATTTGGGTGTTGCTTTGGGGGCTTGGAAGAAAATCCCTGCTGAGTGACTAAATGGAGGTAGCTTCAGACCCGGAAGCCTGTCAGGTTCTGAGCAGCTTACCTCGATTAATTTGTGGGAAATGCACAGTGCTATTCGCAGTCCTTAGTACCCTCAAACTGCCTAGCCCCAGCTTATCAGCCATGTGGACCCCGACAGATGCATCAGGGTTTTTCCGAATGCACATTTGGATGATTGTGACGCTTATGCAGGGTTTATGCTCAGCTTGTGCTGCACAATTGAATGCTTAGCAGGCCAGCCCCGCAAAGACGTCTTTTCGCTGGGTTCCATTGCTCAGAGGGCAGCAGCTTCTGCAGGCCAGAGCGAAAGAGGCGGCGCACCCACGGTACCGCACTTTACAACCCCAAAGCGTGCTCCAGTCGCCTGGCCATTTGCCTTCACCCAGTTCCAGAGCGCACTCTTCTCCCGTCTTCCCACTCCGCACTCCGGCCTCTCCTTACCAGACCTGTTACGACATGAATTTATCTTGTCCTCGATTGTTAGACATGCGAACTGTTCAATCACCCCAAAAGTCTTGCTGGATTACCCGAGTCCTGCCTTCTCAGTAGCCTGACCTGCGAGTCGCGACCATCTCTTCCCGCTCTCGCTCGATCGACTGCCCTCACCCTCGTCACAACCCACCCGCCCTCTGCCCACTCGCTTCTCTCTCTTCTCCTCACCTCGACACCTCAATTGTTCCGGCCTCGGTTGGACCAAGACTTTGCGAAGATTGCTTCTCCTCTGTATTATCTCTACGTTCCCGTCGACCCTCCTCCTCTCCCTCTCTCGGAGCCCTCCCCCATTCGTGTTTCCCTCTCTCCGCCATCATACCGCGCTGCCTCAATGGCACCCCCCTCGCCTCGACGATCTTCACGAGCCCGAGGCAATACCGTCTCTCAATCACACCAGTCTTCTACGACGTCGAGTCTCTCCAGCCGCAGCGAAAGAAATACAAGATCTGTAAACAAGACCTCTTCCGCCAAGTCCACACCTAGCGCTTCACTCTCGTCCGAGCCGCCCGAGGATCTCGAAGACGCACTACCCTCGCGACGCCGAACCCGCGCTCAGGAAGACGGTCGAGACAAGGCCCGTGTCGATCCTTACGATATGGCTACCGGTAGCGACGACGTTCAGGAGGACGACGAGTCTGTACGCTGCGTTTGCGGCTACGACGAATACCCTGGGCCTCCGCCTTTTGAGGAGGACTCCAAACATGGAAAGCACAACCCGGAGGCAGACTTCTTCGCTAGCATCGAGTTGTCAGAGGAGGTCTCCGGCTTGTTTGTCCAATGTGACGTTTGCAAAGTTTGGCAACACGGTGCCTGCGTCGGCATCTTCACCGAAGAGAGTTCTCCCGACGAGTATTTCTGTGAAAAATGTCGGAAGGATTTGCATAAGATTCACACTGCCACCAATGGGTAAGCTTTTCGCAACTCGACGATGACATTTTTCTCCTTTCGTGGCTGTTCAATACTAGTCTAATGCATATGGCTACTGTTTTCGACCCGGGAAAGCTCGTTTTTGTCCACATGCTTTCGTCATAAACATACTAACGCACTCTTTGCCAGGCAGCGATATTCGAACTACCTCCCACTCAACCGCCCATCGCGGGCAACATCTCGCGCCGCGTCATTGGTTAAAGATGGCACACGATCGCCCAAGGAAACAAGCAAAAATGGGCGGGCTTCGTCGGCAACACAGGGGCAAAAGCGACGGTCCACGATGAACAGCCGTGATGCCGCATACGACGAAGACGAGCAACTTCGACGGGCTATCGAGGCTAGCAAGGAAGAAGCGCCCAGTGACCAGGCAGAGAGCAACCGGCGCCCCAAAAGGGGCCGCAGTGGTAGTGAGGAGTAAGTTTCTAGCTGTCGCCAAACCCTACCCATCCTAACTTGTGTTCCAGGAACTTGTCAAACCTCAAGAGGCAGCGAACAAGTTCTCCGTCAATCTCGCCTCCTCCCGAAAAAACCCAAGCGATCGAAGACGAATCAGAGGATGACGCGGCCACTCGTAACGGCCAGTCCAAAAAGGCTCGCGGTACACGCACACAGCGCGAAAGGTCGGAGCGTGAAGAGCGAGATCGACAACGTGCTGAAGCGGCGAAGAGTCGTAAGGGTCGGGCAGACAGAAGAAGGGCCGAGGGTAGTACTACCGCGAATCTTGTGAAGGAGTCTGAAGCTCACATGGGCACAGATTCAGATCCGTCGGAAGAACTTCCTTTAGCATCCGCTCGACCTACAGTCAAACCAACTGTAGAACCTCCAGTTGCGCTTGAGTCATCTGCGCCGACCCCCGATACTCCACCCGCAAACCCTGCACCAACGGGAAGCACACATAAGAAGTCGGCTCGCAATAATCAGAAACGGGGAAAGGGACGGAACCAGTACACCAAGGATCGAGATGAGCACGAAGACACACCAGCCCGCTCGATGTCTAGGGATATTACGCGAAACAATGATGACCACACTTTAGCTGGAGTCAGCAAGCATTCGGGTGCGGACCATACCAAGCACGGAGCGAAGAACAAAATGAACACTACGCACAGCAAGGTATCTATGAATGATATGAAGCGCAGGGTAACGGCATTCCTCGACTTCATATCTAAAACACAAGTCGAGCTGGCAGGGGAGGCACTGCCTGGATCACAGAGCAGCGAGAACAGCTCAGAGCAGCAGAGCCCTCGCGCGACAACGGCGCACGAAGCGCCAGAGACCCCCAAAATCAACGTGGACGGTGCGCCCAGAACAGAAGCAAAGGACTTGTCTGCCGCGAATGGAACCTCGAACGGGAATGCATCCGAGGCGAAGGAGTTCAAAGCTCTGAATTGCGTGGAAATGATGGATGTTTTGACTCGGGATCTGCTGCGATGGCAAAACCAATATGCATCATGACATTATGCGACTGAACATGGTGCAGCGGTTTCCTCTTTCCTATATATGCGAGCTGTCATAGGCGACAGTGGTTGCAGTTGACTTCGGCGTATGATACCAGAGATCTTCCAATGGCGGCATCCGACGGGCAAGTTATTTTGATTGGGTTAGTTTCGGCGTTAAGGCTGCCCTCAGAGGTTGATATTTATTGGAGCAAAGGTTACTAAAATGGCTGCTGTTGTCGGCCTCAGACAAGTGTGCGCATCGGTCATCGGTTTGTGTTTGGTTGGCAATGCCCAAGGCGATTTGTCGGATATCGGGACAACCCGATTACTCGTGGATGCGGACGAGCTTTCGGAAGCGCATTCCTGTCGGGTTAGAGTTGATTTCTCTGGAAACGTTTCGTCGTCATCCTCGGCGCATTTAATGTACAAATTACCCTCCTTTGCTTGTCTCTGAAATGTATGATACAGAATGTGGGGTATCTCTTTAGCACCTCCTACCGAGAATATATTCTCCTCGAGTCTTAGATGGCCTTAGTTTTATTGAGTGCCCGCTCCTTCCTGGTTTCCTTCTCCCTCTTGCGCGCCTGGCTCATACTCAGGGCACCTTGTCCTACTTTTTCTAGCTCCTTTTCTCTGAATGCCTCGTCGTTGATATCGTCGAGGACGAATCTTCCCAATTGGCCGACACGCCATTGCTTAACCATCCATTCGGCGGCACTCTCGGCATTGAGCTCGCCGCCGCTCTTCAGCTTTCCCGTCTTATTCGCAACACCGTCAAGGAACTCGTTGACCTCGTTCGTGGGTGCGCAGTACTTCGAGTAAGCCGTGGGATCGGAGCGGTTCAACCGGTACAAAAGGTAGTCGGCGAGAATCACCATCGGGATGCGATCGTCCTTGACGGAGCCGACCAGCGCAAGCTTGACCATGCTCTCCGGCTCGGACACATACGGCATGAAGACCCCCGGTGTATCCAGCACAAAAACGCCCTCGCCGAGCCCCGTGCCGCCTCGGGCCTCGGATTCAAGAATGCGCACGGGGGACGACAGCTTGCGCGTTACGCCGGGCTGCGCACCGACCTTTGCGACCGACAGCTTCTTCTGCATGCCATGTTTTCTCAACTTGTTGAGCAGCGAGCTCTTCCCGACATTCGGCATGCCCACGACCAGCGCGCGCACCCCCGTCAAGCTGTCCACGCGCTGCGCGACATTCCGTATCTCGGCCAAGAGGCTCTTCGTGCTCGCGCCGTCATCCTTGCGCCAGAAGACGGCGCGCTGCGGCGAACCTCCCGCCATACTTTGGCCGCGGTGGAAGCGGCGCAGGGCTTGCTCGACCTCGCGCGGGCTGTCGGTGCCCAGGTCGCGATGGGTGTAGACGACGATGCGCTCGCGACCAGCGATGGCGCGGTCGAGGATCGGGTTCCAGGATGTGATGGGGACACGGTAGTCGCGACACTCGATGACGAGACCTACTTCGGAGAGGCGGGAACTAATGTCGCGGAGGGCGGCGTGGTGGTGGCCGAGGTAGTAGGAGCGGGGGATTGAGTCGGAGACGGAGAAGGCCTGGCGGGGCGCGAAGGAACGGCAGGCGACTGTCGGGAACATTTCGTCGGTGGGGGGAGGGGTGGTGCAGGTACCTTGCGGCTCAGCGGACCCGATTATTGGATGGGGGTCTATCTAAGAAGATTTTTCATCGTTATGTACAGCCAATTGGACGAGTTCGGTGTTGCTGCTATCGTTGTTGCTGTCGATGCGGATCGTCTTCGCAACCGTTGTTATCGTTTTTTGCGCATGGGAAGCGTACGGGATCGAAATTTCTTTCAGCCTGGCAGCTCCCCCTCGCAGCCTCATTCACTGCGCAGCATCTGATTGGGTCAAAGCTTTGGATAGGTTAGAGGGGCAGCTGGCAGGCCCCTGCTTCATGACGTCAGGGGACACCGCCGGAGCCGAGTTCGGTCGAACTCACGTTGTTCCCACATTGCCAAGGCTCGGCCAATAAGCATTCGAATTCCACGTGGGAAACTTCCCATCTTCGATTTTGTCGGGGATGTCTTGTTTTGTGACGAAGGTCGATAGTTTCAGCCGTTGTACCACTTCAATTAGTCCTGGTTCAAGGAGGTGCCTCAGCCACGCTATGTCGAGGAGAAAAAACATCTGGGTGTGTTTGGGCTAAAGATAGAAGGTGCCGGATTTTCTCTTGGAGGGGGCGGAAACCTGATATGTCGTTACCCTTCTTCTCCTGGCCGCCCAATATTTGAGGTTGAGTGTGGGATTCTTCACCCTACATGTTCTAAACTGTTGTCCCGGGGCGTTCGTGAACAACTCCCGTAACTGAGGCGTTACTCGTTCCCATGACGGCAGATTCCTCGGCAGCGGAACCCGACGACCCCCACAGTCGTCGTCGAAGTTCTTCTGCCGCTGTTCGAGGACTCCAGGATGACGCAATCACACCTATCGATCCGTCGCATCATTCCGGCGTAGGGGTACGAGCTGATGCAAATCGAGAGGCATTGGCATACGAAAACAGCCACCCCAACAGCGAGAATGGGACGGGACGACAAGACCTGAGCGAGTCTGGCAGGTGGCGAGGATACTTTGCCAAGAGCGGAAAGCTCAGACCGTTCAGGCTTCTGAAGGAGGACTTTCTCAACTTTAGGCTGAGGTATTTGTCGGACTGGACTGTGTTCAACCAACTCGTTCTAGCCAGTGCGATATACGTCTTCTTTACGAACATCTTGCCCGGCATCACTTTCGCTAGCGATTTGTTTGTTCTGACGGGGGAGTCGTGGGGAACCATTGAGGTTGTGTTCAGCACTGGGCTATGCGGCATCATATTCGCCTTGTAAGACTTGCAGACTTGAAGATTATCCATGGATCTCAAATCACTGACATACTCTTAGATTCTCGGCTCAGCCTATCACTATTCTGGGTGTAACTGGGCCATTCTCAGTCCTTGCTGAGAACATATATTCACTATGCGAGAACTCTTTTAAGGTACCAATTTTTTGCCGTTCTCAGTCATCCTCCTCCCGTGAACTAACACTGCCAGATTCCCTTCCTGCCTTTCATGGCCTGGTCGTTGATCCACGCCGGCTGGATGCACTATCTGCTGGCCATTTTCAACGCCCACGACTACACCATGCAATACGTCACCGACTTCAGCGCCGACATCTTCTCACTCCTCAACAGCGTCATCTACTTCCACAAGTCCGTCCGCGAGTTGCAGCGCACCAAGGCAGCAGTTTCCCTGGCCGCCTTCTTATACTCCATCATAGGAGCCGCGGGAACCTGTCTACTCGCCATCTTCCTGTCGACCGCAGCATCGTGGAAACCGCTGTTCCACAGATACGTCCGCATGGGTCTAGCCGAATATGCCGCCGCGATATCGATTGTCTTCTTCATCGGCATGCCGTACGTCGGCGACTTAGCACACCTCGACCACAACCGGCTGGAGGTGTCCAAGACGTTCAAGCCGTCTTCTCCCAGTCGGCAATACTTTTTCGTGGAGTTTTGGAAACTACCCATCGGTTGGATCTTCATAGCCGTTATCCCCGGTCTCGTCATCACTGTCCTCTTCTACTTCGACCACGAGATCAGCAGCATCATCTGCACAGCAAAGAGATACGGCATTCAGAAGCCTGGAGGTTACGCATGGGACATCATGTTGTTGGGCACGACGACAATCATGTGCGGTATACTCGGCATCCCACCCGCCAACGGCCTCCTCCCACAGGCACCGTTGCACTCCGAATCTCTGATGCATTCCATTGTGGAAGATCCCCCGCCGCACGACTACGAACCCGGCGAAGACCCTCCAGCCAAACCCGTGACACGGGTTTACGAACAGCGGTACTCACATTTCATCCAGGCAGCCGGAATCTTCCTGTTCGTTACGCCACCTTTCCAACATGTCCTGGGTCTGACGCCAACGTCGGTGCTCGCGGGCTTGTTCATGTTCATGGGTTACCAGTCGCTCACCGTTAACCCCATTCTGACGAGAATCTGGCACCTACTGACGCCCATGTCCGAACTCCCTGCACTGCCTCAAGGTGCCACCTGGCTGGGCATTCATCTGTACACGAGTTCCCAACTCATTCTTACCGGTATTGTTTTTTGGGTCACATTGACCGTCGCCGCTCCGGGCTTTCCGATTATCATCATCATTCTCGTTCCAGGGAGGCTATTTTTCATGAACAGAATTTGGAGCCGCGAGACGCTGAGGTACGTCGATGGATGGGCGACAAGAGAGGGAAAGCCGGAGGACGACGAAAATGAACGCCGCCGCGAGGCAATCATCACTTCGAGTGATTCGGCGAGAGGCGTCGCCGATGAAGAGAAGGGGAACAAAAGGGCATGAAGCGTCATGAGGTATCTTATCTTCATCTAGAACACAATGTCACCTTACATAATTCAATTTCACACATGCAAGATTATATATTATAATAGTTACTAGAATAGTAAAGCTATTAATATATAATTATCTAATATAATATAAATATTATATAGACTTTAATATATTTTTAAGAAGGTTATAGAGTTACTTATAGTTATCATTACTATACTATAGGATATAGAGGTAACAGGGCCTTAAGATAAAGGATCTCCCGAGTTGCGGGGAATCGTCCCGCTGTCAACACAAAACCAGCCATGCACCCCGGGCACCTTTACCCCTCCATCAACACAATGAGAAATCTCGCCTCGCCCGTTCAGGGATTGGTCTCGGATCGAAGCCCGCTACGCGCCGGGTGAAGACACCCGCGGTCGCTACCGCGATCACGCGCGAGACAACACCCCTTTCCGCCGTCCGACCTGGACCAAGACGCCTAATGGGTGTTGTGGGCAGGCCATCCGCATGTCAACCGGACCATTGAAGCATTCCAAAACTTCGAAGTGCCATACAGCTTGGTCGAAATGTCGTTATCCGTAGCTGGCAAATATGCCGTCATCACTGGGGCAGGCTCAGGTACACCTCGCTCGTCCCAACTTACAACCAAAGGCCACTGCTAATAGATCAGGTATCAACCTCGCCTTTGCAAAACTTCTCCTCGAACGGGGCTGTTCCGTCTTGATAGGCGACCTCGCCCTGCGCCAGGAGGCAACCTCTCTGATATCCCAGTACACCAACCGGCGCAGCAGCGGCCCATCCGCGCATTTCCAATCCACAAACGTGGCCTCCTGGCCTCACCTCTCTCGCCTCTGGAACCGCGCCCTCACGACGTTTCCCCGAGTCGACATCGTCGTTCCAGGAGCGGGCATCTTCGAGCCAGCATGGAGCTCCTTCTGGCACGCGCCCCGAACCCCCACGAACCCGCAGAGCGTGTCCCGCGACAGATCGGACGCGGAGCCCGGCACCTACGCGGTCGTCGACGTGAACCTGACGCATCCGATCCGGCTGAGTCAGCTCGCGATCGGCCACTGGACGCAGAACCGCAAAGAAGGGTGTCTCGTGCACGTGAGCAGCATCGCGGGACACGCGGCGGGGATCGGGACGCCCTTGTACTTTGCGAGTAAGCATGGACTCCACGGGTTCGTGAGGAGCTTGGGGGACTTGAGGGATCGATTTGGGATTCGGTGCGGTGCTGTTGCGCCCGGGGCTGTTATGGTACGCTTGCGTCGACCCTGGACACTCCCCAACCTATGCGTTGATGCATTAATGCATTAATGCTGACATACTACAGACACCCATGTGGCGTGAGGACCCTGACAAGAAACACATGGCTGAGGGTGAAGACAGCGAACGGCTTTTCCTTGCGCCCGAGGAGATTGCGATGGGGATGCTCGAGCTGTGTGAAAATCCGGAGTATGGCAATGGGACTATCCTGGAGGTTTCGAAGGGCAAGACTAGGGTCGTGCCTATGTATCAAAGTGAGCCTCCCGAGGGAGCTGGAGTTGTGGTTCCAAAGTTTGCGGAGGGGGCGACGAGAATTTGGAATGACTTGGAGAATGGGGGTTTGAAAGTATAGAGCTGAGATTGTGAAATTTGAAATGGATTCCGGGGCAATCTTGCTTTCAAAGTTACCCGCTGAGAGATTGAGATCGGCTTCATACTTGAAGTACGCGGTGAAGTGCCTGTTATGCTTCAAGTGAATACAGCATGACGACAACCACGGGAAGGACAGCCACTACGGCGGCAACAGGGATAATGGGATAATAGTATCAGAGATGGCGACACATGAAGCTTTTTGACTTCACACACACTTTCATCTCAGAGCTTTCAGGTTAGTACATCAAGCAGTTCTGTGACCTTATAGGAAGGAGGGAGACAAAGAATGACGAGGAGAAACCAGCAACCAACAACGACGATGGCATGACAGGTAAGAAGAGCTACGAGACACCAAGGTCGTTAACTGACGAATCTATGATCATCAAGTTCCATAACCGCAATCAAGCTGTTTTTCTTGGCGAAGGATCGCTGACGAGATAGGAACCACTTGAACACGGGACTTTTCCGATTCGTAACTTTCATCAACCTGATTGAGTAAACGAGGACGTCTGAGAGAGGGCGAGTGCGAATCAGCGCGAACCGAACACCACTATACAAAGCTGCACCTCGAGGATTTGAAAACGCCACTGCTAATAGCTAGTGATATGCATTACGGCATCGCCTAAGGTACCTAAGTTAAGGGAGGGTCGTATACGACATATTCCCCTCATCTTTTGGTTCGAAAGGTCCTGAAAACTATTGCCTTCGGGGCAAACCAAAACAAGTTGTTTTGCACTCGTTACCCATCGACGATGGCTCGGCAGAAGCCCTTAGGCACCCTGGATCTTCAACAGAACGATCACCCTACGCGTCCGCATCTCCAACTCTTGAGCAAAGACCCGCCGGAGTCGACCGAAGCGTACACCCACCCTTTCCCCGAATTACCAACAGAGCTCCGTCTTCTTATTTGGAAACATGCCCTTCGATGAAGACGCCTCGTTCACTTTCGCCTCGAAGAAGCGAAAAGCAGGAAATCCGATGACCACTGCCCAAGATATGCCCTTACAAACGCCTTGGGCTATCCCATCACAGGAGACCACTACCGTGTCATCCTCAAAAAGCGAACCCCGCTCCTCCCTGAGCTGATGAGAGTAAACCGTGAATCGAAAGAGGCGGCATCGGCTTTCTACCCCGTAAAGCTCTCCTGCCACCTCGACTCTTCCGCCCACGGCAGCGGCGAAACGACCCTACCCCTCAACTTGAACTGGGACCACGTCAGAATCGCGACAGAACCGCTATAGCAAGACGCCCTGGTAGACTTCATCCACGACCTCCGCGCCCACGATCCGAAGGTCTTGGCCTCCGACACACCGTCTCAGACGACGACTACACCCGCGACGAAGGACTGGAGGTGTACCGCGGACATAACAACAGGAACATCAACAACGACGATGACATCATATCCTTCAAAGCTTCTGAGACGGTAGACGCCACCGCGCTCGCCGCCTTCCAGTCTACCATTAGAAGCCTCAAAAGCGTCTGGTTCATGCGCGTCCACCCAGGGGGACGGGCGCTCGACGTGATGACGCAAACCCGTGTCCAGGTCTTCAATTACGAGGTCCCCGTCTTTCCCGCCTTCACCTTCTTCGACGATCCCGCGCGGGACCCGCGGGACCCGCGTGACATTTCGCAGGACTTGGAAACGGTATGGGGCGGGATGTATGATCCGCGACTGGGAATGCTCGGCTGGCGCCTTCTACTGCGGAACCTCGGGATCGACCCGAGGAGTCTGGATCCGGCGGTTGACATATGGATCATGGTCGGCTCGAACTTGGAAGGTGTTGCCGGAGCCGCGTCGAGGCGAGCAAGCGTCTTCATGGGGAGGACTTTGAGTGGCTTAGGTTGCAGTGGCACTTTCTCGGCTGGGAGGGTAACACGTGGAACAGGAACCGGCCGGCCGGGTGTTTTGGGAGGGCGTCTGGGCTGCGGCCGAAGTTGCCCCGTTTTGATGGGCCGGAGGTGCTTGCTGCGGCGCCGAGGCCGGCATTGGGGTTTTGGTTGTTCTGTACGGATGCCTTCAGGGAGATTCAGGACGACGCCGTGCCGGTAGAGTGGCTCGGGATCAAAGGTAAATTTGACTTGAGGGGTCACTGGCCTGACCTTGCTGTGGCACATGTGAGCTGATTCCTCAATGCGAGCAGACACATAGAAGAAGTATGGAGGCGGTTAATTGGAAGGGCATCTGGTAACGACTCGTCATCTGGTCAGTTTGTTTGGAACTCTATTATCTGACCGAAAGTTCGTTGATCGACGCTTGCCAAGATGATAATTTCAGTTCAGACGATGAGCGTTCAAGCTTGAGCGATGTAAGGAAATTCATCCTAAAATTACGAATGAGATTCCCCAAATACCAAGACTTCGTCTAAAGAGATCATATCAAATGGACCCAACTCAAAAGCCAGCCCGTCCTCTTTGCGCTGAGGAGTTCGAACCGCAGAGCAAGTCATATAATCAGGGCCCAACGCCCTGAGGCATATGTTCACGTCGTCGACCTTGGCCCCCTTGAAAATGATCTCATGTTCCGTAACCGCATCGCCCTCGTCCTCAAATTTCTCCGCTGGGAGGGGCGGCTTGAATTTCTTAAACTGCAAATCCGCCAGCCATGGCGCGAGAAGGGCTTCGCCCGTCATCTTGACATACGCCTCTCTCAGACACCATAGTGCGTAGAAACATCTTAATCTAAAGTCTGCGCTGTCCTCCGCCGAAGCGCCGGGTTTCAAACCCGGCGGGATCGCTGAGAGGACCTGCCACTTGAGGAAGCTCGCCTCAGCAGGAGAGAGGACGTCTGCGTGAACATCGACGAAGTGTGGCCACCCTTCACTTCTGAGCATACCGTGGTCTCTCGTGCGGCGTTCCGAAGTACAGACGACATCGACACCAACATCTACAGGCCCATTGGCGGCGTCGTAACCGTGGACAGCGAAGAGGGCAACAAGACCGGCTTGATGACTCACGTTGAAGCTCAGGGGCTCGGAGCCCTCGGCGGTACGGAAGACGGGCTTGGTGTGGTCGTTGCGAACGGCGGTAGCTGACGGCCAGGGAACACCACAGAAACGGGAGATAGCATAACGTTTCAGGAGGTGCGAGCCCAGAGACAGCTTCGCGTCGCGAACATGGTAGTATTTCAGCACGGCTTTGCGCTCGTCGACGCTCAGGAGAGCAAGCGCCCGCGACGCCTAAGGAACACGGTTAATCTTCCGGTGTTTCAGATGCTTCTGCTGCTTTTCAGAAGTTGAACTGAGGCAGATGAGATATCTAGCCATGGGGCGAGGAACAATGGGGTAAACATCTGGTTGAGGAGAGTTTGATTTGCAAGGAGAACCACGAAACAGACAGGGGTTTGCGTGTGTGTTTTCACGGGTAGGTTGATTCGGTAAAAAGGGGGGGGGGGGGGGG